>JAUZSU010201054.1:0-11623 GCA_034780255.1 Parotocinclus maculicauda
TCTCAAGAAAACTTTTTTCACATGGTCATAATGGGGTATTTTGTGTAGAATTTTGAGGAAAGAGATTAATTTAATACTATTTGGAATAAGGCTGTAACGTAACAAAATGTGGAAAAAGCGAAGCACTGTGAATACTTTCCGGATGCACTGTACATGGGACCCCTCTCCCATAATTTTACACTACTATAAAGAGCATCTTGTGACGTTTCTGTGTCTGTGTCTGTGCTTCATGAATGCCTTATAGGGTTTAGCTCAGCTGACTGTGAACAAATGCCCAGAGCTAGACTCAGTTTAATGCTATATGATTTGTAATGTAAAACACTGTATGAAAAATGCAAAGTGGAATCATTTTCAGTAGTGGTCTCAGACTTTTGACCTCCTTTCCCCCAAACTGGAGAGGCAATAGAAGAAAAATTTTCTAGCGTCTAAGCTGTGACTGATCAGATCAAAGAAGGCTTGTCTCAGATTGAAGAAGTGCTTGAAATAGGCTATGCATCTTTTAAAATCAGTAAGATATGCCAGAGCTAAACCATGTAAGGTTTTAAAATTCATTAGCAGGATTTTGTGCTCAGTGTAGTACTTAACAGACAGCCACTGCAAGCTGAATGAGATTGGGGTTATGTGATCTGACTGTCTTTTCTTTGTTTTGAACATGAGCTACAGGGCAGTTAGCTAGCAAAACATTACAATTGTTCTTGTAACACCCCAATAGTTCTAATCTAAGCTTTGGTAATCTAGATGTTAGAAGATCATAGAATAGTTTCTCAGCATTATTCAATGATAGCATCTGAAAATACAGGGTCCAAAACAATGTCTGCCAAGGTACCACCTTGAGCTAGGCCCTTAAGCCACAACTACTTGGATTTTAAAAGTGTATTACTTTTGGATAAGGTAGTGTGCTAAATGACTAAACATGAAATGTAAATGTAGATGCAACTGAGGATTCTGGTTAAAGAAAATACATTTGATGGGTAACAGTGTTGCCTTACAGTGAGAAGATCCTGAGTTTGATCCCAGTTGAAGTATTCTGGGTCCTTTCTGTGTGGAGTCTGCATATCTTCCCTGTGTCCATGTGGGTTTACTCTAGGTGCTCCGGTTTCTTCCCACAGCCAAAATACATAGACTAGCTTAACTGATTACACTTAATTGGCTTTAGTGTATGAGTGTGTAAGTATGTGTATTCTAAGAATTGGCACCTTGTCTGTGCTTGTTATTTCCTGTGTGCCCTGTGCCATTGGCTCTCCCTGAACCATTTTCAGGATTAAGCAGATAAGAAAGTGGAAGAATAAAAGAATGATCCTAGAACTGCCATACCAAACAAGGGGCAAATAGTACACTTATTAAAGATGTGTTGTTAGAGCTTTTCAATCATAGCTCCAGAGATCCTTGGTTCGATTCCTGGTCCAGATTCCATCTATGCAGAGATTGCATGTTATCCCTGTGTACGTGGGGTTTTTTTTCTGGGTACTTTGGTTTCTTCCCACACTCCAAATACATGCATTTAGCTCAGTTAGTTCTCTCCAAAGTGCCCCAGTGTTATTGTCCAGCCACTCTATTCTGTGCTGGTTCAAAGCCCAGATACAATGTGAGGGTTGAGGCAGGAAGGACATCTGGCATAAAACCTGAGCCAGGTCTAATATGCACATAAACTCTGCTGTGCTGACCTCTAATAGAAGCAGCCAAAAGAACAACAAGGAGAGTGTACTTATTAAGCTACACAGTACATTAACTAATGGGGGAAAATGATGCATTAAGAATTAGCTTTCTGTAGTCAGTTCATCAAACTATTGGGATTTAGAATTAGAACATTAAAATTCATAAATAATGGATTAACATCTCGAATTCATTATGAGCTTATGGTAAAAGCTGAAGTACACTTAAAGCATTTAGTCTGTGATAATCTTTCTACAAATCATTGATGCTGATATAGCTGATAACACTTTGCTGATATGCATCTGCTCGGATATTAATGCCTTCGGCTGGTGATGTGCTGAAAATTAATTTTCTGAAGTATGTCTGTGTGCAGTGGCTATGATGACAGAATGATTTTGAAGCACAATTTGTTTGCTACATTAACAGAGATACAACAAGATAAGCTTCTAATCCAAAATAAATACACTCCACAGACTTAGAGGCTGCAAGACTAATGACATATCAGAAGCACTAGATTAAAACCTAAGAGGTAATACTAGGGTCATGGTTACGTGCAGTATGAACTATAGCATTCAAACATTTTAATTCACTAAAAATATACAATTCAATTGGGATACAATACCATTAGGAATTACTATTAATGCTGGAAATAACTTACTAATAATGTATTGTCCACATATTACTACAAAGTCATATTCTTATTAAGCGTTTTTTTTTTTTTTTTTTTTTGGTTGTTTTTTTGGTTGTTTTTTGAAAACCAGAATATGCTTAATCTAATTTCTGCGTAGTGACATTTTTTAAGCAATGTCCTATAGTAAAAACCATGAGGATGACTGTTGTATGGCGTTACATGATCACCCGTGACAGTTTAATTTAGTTTAATAGATTAGTTCTGCTCATGTGAAATCTGATTGCGTTAAATAACAGATATTATCAGAAAAGTAAATAAATAGGTAAACATTTTAACTGTACATCTTACCTTAATATTAGGAAATCTGAGGTCTGACTGAAACGTGTCTTGCTCAGAGTAATGAGATGACCCACAATCAGTGCTCTTGGGATAGCTGATGCTTGACATGTGACTTAAGGTGCCCTCTTCATTTTCAAATACTGGGTTCACTCTCATAATGCCATCTAGAGGCAAGGAAGATTGTGAATGCCCATGCCTGCTGAATCAAAACAAATAAAATGGGAAACGCCAAAAATAGTTAATAACGATTTGACAAAACGATATGCATATAACCAGAAGATAAATGCAGTAATCCTAAAGCAAAATATATATGTATAAACTTACACTAGTGTCACAGTCTTTCTGGTCTGTATGCACCTCTTGTTAATTAAAATCATTGTGCCTAGCACAGCACAGACCACTGTGAGACTTCCCACCATACAGGTTAGAAAAAGGAATGGGTCAACTGACTCATAAACCAGTTCATTGCATTGTGCACCTTGATAGTACCAGTATTTTCCTGCAGGACATCTAGAGGCAAGAGACAACATGTGAGTTTTATTGACCTTAGTCTGGCAAGTTCCATTCAAACGGTACATAAATAAAATGCATTAAATGCTGCTTTTTGTCCCAAAAAGTCTTTCCCACTGGATGAACATTCAAAGGTGCTATGTTTATTCATTCATTTTATTATATGCTTAGTCCTGGTCACTGATGGCACAAGGAACAAGGCAATAACAACCCTAGATAGGTCGCCACTCCATTGTAGCATGCATACACTCATACATGCACGCACTATGGGCACTTTAAAACACCAATTAACCCATCACGTGTCTTGGAATGTGGGAGGAATCCAGAGTATCCGATGTAAACCCATGCAGACACAGGGGGCAGGGGCATGCGAACTCCACAATGACCACTGGCCATAAAATAACTTAACTGGAGTCCATGGTTCAAACTGGGAATGCTGCAGTTGTGAGTGACCACCATACTGCCTAAAGGGGCTTCAGTGCTGTGCATAGTTTGGGCACACCTATTCAAATTGCATTTGTGTTGATTTACTAAATGAAAAAGAAATTGTTTCACACTACACAAACTCAAGGGGTATATAAAGCATGGTGGAATAGTTGTTAGCTATTCTGTCCCTAGCACTGCAAACTCATAGCTTCATATACCCCCAGTTCTATTGCCAGTCAATTTGGGTTTTCTACTGCATTCCACAGCCATGTCTTTGGTCAATCGGTGTCTCTTGTGATTAAGTGAGTGTGTTTGTATCGGGATTGGATTATGCTCTGCACCTCATGCTGCTGGTTAGGCCTTGACTCCCTGAGATCTTGAATTGGATTAAGCAGGTAAAAAGGAATTAATTAATTAACAAATTAATGACTATTGAAAATGTAAAGCACACATTGTGCATTATGCACAAGTTTTGAGTTCCCACAAAAAACAGTAGTGGATTATTTGTTCCAATATGTTATTATAGGTGGCCAGATTAGATAGAGGATGTTTGCTAACCTCTCATCAGTCATTTGAACATAATTCGAACTTGTAGGGGGACTTTGTGGTCCAGAGATTACTTAAGAGCATTTAATGACTTGACCCTCCAAATAATTAGTGAGCAACCTTTTTCTTTGACAGTATTCATAAGAGCATATTAATGATCTATTTTCAACACTGTATTGACCATATCTTTAAGTTACTGTGCAATAACACAATATAATGTTTTACGATTTTAATTTATTTTACAGCTGAATCAGGGAAAACCTGTGTTTTCTGTGTACCTGCAGGTGACTCCTTTTCCTGGTATGTTATCACACAGACCCCCATTGAGGCAGTAGTCAGGCTGGAGTTTACAGATGCTCTGACAGGACGGTCCATCCATCATAACGTAGCCAGGATCACATAAACACTCTGCCTCAGTGGTCAGTGTGTTGACCACACAATGCGAGAATTCATTACAGTCCATATTCTTGCATGGATCACTATGTTTTGCTGGAAGAACAGGTCACTGATTTACTTAGGTTTGATTGTCAGATGATACATTTTGCCATGTCAGAGGTCTGCTATCTCCTTACCTGGTGCAACATCTGCTGACTGAGCATTGATTTTGTGTTCAAGCATGCAGTGCACATTTTTGGTGACATTATTCACCATTGGCTTGGCTAACTTTGTGTTAGTGTTTACCATCACACTACCATTTCTGTAGCTGAGGATGTGGAGCTCCTTATAGCCAGTCAGATTAGACTGAATGTATGGGAGCAGCTGAAGAAATGAAGAGAAAATGGATTAATTGATTCTTGGATCCAAGATTCCAAACTTGGTTGACAGGGATGACTGATTAATAATTTTCTTATTGGGGATATAGCAGTTTTGTTAGTAGGTATAATTGGTTAGTATTGGTCTGTGATTTGTGAAAGAGGGGTTATGACTAGCACATGGGTTTATTCAATGAGACTTTATAGAACTGCAAATGAGTATTTATGCTTAACCAAAATTTTCGAGAGATCTACTGTACCTTGATAAAAATGCATATACAACAATTTAAATCTTACAATCAATCCCGTCATTTCAAGACACTGGAATAATTCTATACAGATTGGTCACTGCAAATTGTCTTTGTGCAGTTTCCTGTTTCATAGTATTTTTTTTTTTTTACCATAATCTTAGTCAAAACATTCAGTTAATTATTAATGAAACAATTAACCCTGGACTTTTGAGAATATAAAATAGAACTCTATAGGAATTAAAGAAAAAAAACCCCTCATTTTTAGGCAAAGGCAACACTGTTTTAAACCCATTTGCCATATTGTTTCTCTAAAAGAATATTTCACTGCAATACATCTCATCACCCTATCCTGTCCAATTGTATTAAATAAGTAATGACTAAGTGTTTACTAATATGACGTTCTTATTCTCCTGTACAAAGCAGCCGAAGTTCCAGATCCTAAAGGGTCATACAACACCAAAATTGCCTAATTGTATCCTTATCTTTATGCTTTTTTTCGGGTGAGGGCTGAGGGGGCAACAGGCTGAGAAAGTCAGGACAGACTTTCTATGTCCAGGCCAAACAGGACAGGGCTCTACAGATGTTCCCAATCCTAACTATAATCAAGTCCCTCTCCAGTGGGTCCCCTGTCTGCCCTGAGGTCTCTGACCAAAGAAAACAGCTGTACTGTAAACTGACCAGGGGGCATCCTTATGAGTTTGGATATTCTTGACTTGAAGAAGTAGTGGCTCGATTACTAGACTTTTCTGAAATGACAAATTCCTTACCCTACAACAGAGTCTAACAAGCCTTCATATGACCTCACATATTTCTCTTCTACCCAACTTAGGTGGGGAATGGCCAAATATACAGTATTTAGGTTCATATAGATTTTTAAAATAAATCTCATGAAATATACCATTGTCTACTACACTGAAAGTGATGGTACACTTGTACCTACTTGTTTATTATAATTAGTCTTATTAGTGTCTTGCATACACTTATTTGTGTCATCAGGTTGCAAAGTCTCATGCATCACTGAAGTTCTGGGACACTTTCCTCAGGATTCCCTTTTACCTTACAGTCCATGACCTTGTTCTAGTTTTATTAGCATTGCTCTGCTTTTCTGGTTTGACCTCTGCTTGCTCAACCCTGGACTGATTACAATGATTGATCTTGGAGCATTTGTTTACTGGCTGGCTTGGAGCATTTGTTTACTGTATGGCTGTGCCAGTAGATTTTTTTAAAAGATTAATAGTGATAACACTTGCAATCAGTTCCACCTACATTCAGCGTGATACCCCGGGTCAAAGACCTACAGTCTTTAACGGGTACAAATATTGGCTTACACTACTGTAAAATATGCAACATATTGACTTCAAATTAGAGCAACAAGGCACAAACAAATTATTAATGATTAATGAGTATGGTGGTGTCTCTGTTGGAAAGATATTGAGGTCTGGAAACAATAAATTAGTTCCAAGAGGGGAAAATAGAGAGGTGTTCTCTTAACATTATTTATTTACTTAGCAAAACTCAAATAAGGCCAGTACTTTTTTACTCCATACAGTATACATTCAATTCTGACTTGTTCACATAATTATAAATGACATACAGCATCTATAGTTCCTCTTACTTGGATATAGTAATTTACATTAGGTCATTATAGGTACTGCAGTTCCTGTGGGGCAGATGTAAGAGCCAGCTGCTGGTAATAGGGTCCAAATCACAAGCTTGGCTTGTAACATGATGTTTGGTTGGTGAAGTTAATGTAATAAAATGTGAACAAATTCTGGTACCACAGACCAGTGTTTGCCAGACACACCTTACAAACATTTTAATGACATACTAGTCCTGACCCCAAGAGGAGTCCACTGACCCTCTGTTTCTGTGGTACTTGTTATACTATAGCCTGGAGCACATCTGTGCCTTGTATCAGATCTGGTAATTTGAGTGATTTCTGGATAACTTCCAATCCTCTATTTTCTCTGAACTGGTTTAGATAGTTACATTTAGTTTAGGAGCCATTGCAAAATTGCAACATAATGTGCAAAGTTGACTGAGAAAAAAAAGAGTACTGAACTATATGTGAAGTTGAACTTTAATGAGATTATTATTCATTTTTAGGTAAATGATACCAACAATGAAGTTTGGCACAACTTTACAGTTGGAATCTCCAAATTAAACATATAATTTGCCATCAAAAATTAGTAGCAGGGTGTTTAACTTTGATTATTGATGACCAACCTTAAATTTAAACTGCTCTTGGTGGGGAAATTACTTACAATTGTTAGTACCACATTGAGTGTTAGTATGATATAATAAATACTGATATTGAGGCTAATGTCTGCTGTTTCCTCTCAGTCTGTTTACTTGCATCCTTTCCGTTTGACAGGTTATGTAGTCCAGAGAATTGCCTCTAATGGAAACAAAAGTTAGATAGTGGAATAATAAAAGAACTTAACTTACTAAGCTTTCGAATCCATGTGTAAAAGGCATTTATTCAGGACTGAGAACTTATTTCATAGCACACACTGCTATTTTGATTATGTATTGGATAAGTATATGCAAAACTGTTTGTACCATTTAGCTTTTATGAACTAATGACACATGCCAGTTTGTAAACATACATACCAGTTCCAGAAACGTGTTCTCCAGGGATTTGTACTCTGAAGAGCTCTTGTTTAAAATATCTCTTGAAAAGATTGTGGTAGTCACTTGAATACTAAACAACACCAGTAGGTCACTGGCATGGTTGGTGGCCACTGAAGGTGTAGCAACATCCAGAGTGGAAGATAAGAACTGTGTATTGTCTGGTTCAGGTGGCAATCCACTACCATAGTCACCAGTATCACAAGCTTTTGTCTGATGACCTTCTTTACCTAAGATGTCAGAAGTAATTGGTAAGGCATAATGAATATCTAGAGCAGGAATAGGTTCAGGAATTGGGTCAGGCTGTACTGACTGGATGGCAAATTCATGACTAGGTACTGAAAGTGATTTGATTAGATCAGCAGGTTCACTTCCACTCGGTACCTTGGTGCTCGTTACATGAATATTGGGTTCATATGCTTCTAGCGAGATATCTATCGGTCCAACTGTTGTCTCCACTGGTGACACCTCAGTCAGGGTAAAGTATGGCATATGTGATATTTCTTCTGTTTCTGAAGCTTCTGATACAGCAATAAAATCCACTGAATTCTCCTCTAAGGTAGCTGAGGTAATCTCTTTAAAGGAATTGATGTTCAGTGACCCAGATGTGACAAGCTTATTTTGAGGATTTTGTTGAACTCCATATATTTTTGAGTAATCCAAAGTAATGCTCCCTTCAAAACCTTTAAAACAAAGCAGTACAATCAGTTGGTGATTGCAAACATGTATAAATGTAAACTTTATACAATTAACCTGCCTTGGTAAGTTTAGCTCCTGCCTTGTGCTGCCTGATTAGGCTTCGACTACCCAGCGACTTAAATTGGATCATTGAAAGTGACTGTGTGGGACAAGTAAGCCTAGTTTTTCTTTTTCTTTTTTAACTGTTAGAGGGAGTACCCTGTCAATTATACTTAAGTATCTTACATTTAAGTTTACCTTGTGTGACAACTGAGTTGTCAAAATCCCAGTTACACTGAATGTTTAGTAATTATTGTGTAATCACACAGTATTGAACGAAGCTGTAAAATGTAGTAACCAAAACTGTTTCCTATGCAACAGTTCTGTTCCATATAGACTGATAGTGATATACACTCACCGGCCACTTTATTTGAAACACCTGTTCAACTGCTTGTTAACATAAATATCTTAATTGGCCAGTCACATGGTATCAACTACATGCATTTAGGCGTGTAGACATGGTAGACAGGATCTGCAGAAGTTCAAACTGATCATCATAATGGGGAAGAAAGGTGACTTAAGTGACTTATAAACTATAATAAACTATAAACTATGGCTGTTGGTGCTAGAAGAACTGGTCTAAGTGGTTAAGAGCTACTGAAATTTCACACACAGCCATGTACAATGCAGAAATGGGTGTTTTTCTAATGAAATATCCCCTAATTTTGTGAGCAGTATATATATATATTATAGAAATATTTTAAATCTATATCATATCTATACACACTATATATAACTGCAATTATATGTATATAAGACTAACAGATAACTAACAAATTAGCTAATTAAATTATCTTATGCTACTCTGTGTTTTGCACATCTAATGCAGGTCACAGTGATCTATACTGTTGAACTAAATAATCAACCTTTGTATTAGCCTTATACCTTCATTATTAATTGTAAGTAGTTTTAGTTGTATTTATTTGTTTTAATGACATTGTAATGTGAACTTTACAGGAGCCTTAAATTCAAGCTAAATAATAGTTATGAATGTGTGATTGAAGTCACTGCCAAGCTGAACCATTTTTTACAATTTGATATTTTAAAATAAAATTACTTTATTTAAGTGCTAACCTAAAGTCAAAAAGCAATTTATAGAATATCACAACCATCTAAGAATCATCTTGCTGTATTCATGTGGACTTTAAAAGTAAACAGAGCGTTAACTTTTGATATTTTAATCGCCTCAGTAATAAAGTCCCCTCTGCAGTTTCACCTAGCATGTGGTCTCCACCTGTTTCAGATGGAGGCGGCTCTGTAATGGACATCGGTGTAGTTACTGGAAGTGAATGCTTGATTACTTCCTTTGTAGTGCTCTCGACTGCCTCCTCATACATCCCTGCATGTGTTTCGTTAGGTGACACTTTGTCCTTGGAGATACTTATAGGCTTAGTAGACTCCATAGGTAGATACATTGTACTGTCTGTAAGAAACACACCATCATTTATTTTTTATGGATAGCGTCCTTCTGTATTTATTTTTAAAACTATCCAAATAGCTTTACTTGGTTCAAAGCTGAGGGAGTTAATATCCAAAGGTAGGGATGTTTCCTTTTGCAGGGCTTTTGACACCATGTCCTTCAGGGATACTTGTGTGCCAGATATACCAGCATTCCCTGAGGACCCTGTTCTTGTAGAGTCCATTTCTGTCTCAAACACCAAGGCATAGCGCACTGCAGCAGATCCAGGTCTATTCAATCATTTTATAATGGGTGAAGAGAATTGTATTAACTATTTAATTCAGTGTATTCACTGATACAGTATAATTAGTTGAACTGTTTATGTTACATATAGTATTAATGGGTTTCTAAACACTGTTTGCTGAGTATGAACATTCCAATCTACTCTTATATTACAGGACTATTCCTCCCAGAACCCAATTCTCAATTTGAGTGAAATATAATAAGCATTTAGTCTGCATGAATCCTGCTGTTCCAACTTACTGAATTCCCACCAGTTGAATCTCCTTAAACCCTGGAAGTGGGTTGAAGATTTGCAGCATCTGCAGATTCACAACAAGCACCTCAGCAAGACTCAGGTACAGCAAAGTAAAATATTTGCCTATTCCATCTATATTAATGTAAACAAATAAGCTAGACACTGCAATGTATGTAATATTTGACTAGGGATTGCTTTTTGTTGTTGGGCTGCCTTGCCAAGAAAAAATCACTACAACTATGGAACTGTTTCCCCCTCAACTCTTTAGGATGTACCTGACAAAACATAAGAAATGAAAAAATAAGATATAAAAAGTAACCATGTGGAATACAATGGCAGGGCTGGAAATGTTTGCGATTATTACTAAAGGCAAATATGGGGACCCACCAATGAGGTGATCTAAGTTTTGTGTTGTAGCAGTCCACCCGGGATGGGCATTACACAAGCACAGCTGACTGTGCCAGAGGAAGAGGTGTTACAAAAGCGACCCCTACCCAGTTCTGCATTTGACAGGCACCTTGTTCTGTGTACATCCTTGTCTTAGTCATGTGAATTCCAGGACATGCTCTAAACCCATGTTAAACAGGATTAGCAGGTATAAAATGTGAAAAGAAAAGGGGGAACAATCAAAGATGAAACAATGAAAAATAATGATAAGTCACTGCTTTTCCACACCCCTAGGCTTCCCTATACAAAAAACCCTCATTGCTCAGCTTATGGGACATAGATGCAGATACATTTAGGTTATAAAAGTTATATTCTCACCTGCTCACGAAGCCCTTGGGTGACATCCCGATACTGTAATGTGTCAGAGTCTGTTAGTGATTCTCTGTAGGCTGGGTCTTTCAAAGTCCCACTGAGCTCTATTATGTGTTCCACAGTTGGGGTCCTGGGCTGCAGGCAATAGGAAGTAAGGTTAGTTTGGCAAGACAAAATACACAGTAGACAAAGTAGGAGTGCTATATGTGTTACAGGCAATGGGTGAAATAAATGCCAGGGCAATGTATAGAATGCTAGAAATTATTTACTTCTTATCCTGTATAAATAGGTTTTATATACAAAGCGGATTGCAAAACAGTTGGGACACTATACAAATTGTGAATAAAAACTGAATGCAATAATGTGGAGATGTCAAATGTCAATATTTTATTCGTAATAGAACATAAATGACAGATCAAAAGTTTAATCTGAGTAAATGTAACATTTTAA
>JAUZSU010201074.1:0-11623 GCA_034780255.1 Parotocinclus maculicauda
CAGAGGTGGGATTTGAACCCAGGACCTTCAGGTCCAGAGTCCAGTGCCTTAACCGCTAGGCTACCACAGTCCACAGTATTGAGGTACCACAGTATTTAGCTTTGTGTCCTGCAGAAGTTCTTTTAATGTGGGACATCAATCTAAACAGGGGTGCTCAGGCTTTTCAGAAGACTGTACATATAATGAAGTGATAAGTATCTTGTGCCAGGTGTGTGTGTGTCCAGCCAGTAATGGCTTGGCCTCAGCGCTGGATCATTTGTTGTGCTGACAGGGCGCCGAGACTCTTGAGTTATGATGTTTGTCACTGTTGATTTTCCAGAACAGCATTCCTTATTTCTTACAGACCATAAAACAAAGAGGAAATATTGTATATAAAAAATGACTCTAAACAGGACTTGAGATTTTGCTGCTGCTACCAAGAGTATAGAAGAGTGTGTAGTTCTTTGTATGTATTGGGCAACGAGAGCGGTCAAGAACAAATGTCCTTCACCTCACCCAATAACAAACAAGAGACGTACCTTGAAGCCTAGTTCTGAGCTCGCAATCTGATTGGTGGCGTAGTTCTCACCGCGCTCATACTTGTGATAACGGCACGCCTTTTGCACACCAAAACGGTGTCACTCCACTGACGTGTTGCTAAGTAACAACAACCTTTATGCACACAGATATATGACGTATACAAATAATGCAATAATCCTAATAAAAATTAGTTAATTTCTCCTTTAATTCTTAATTCATGTTTTTTTCTGAGTACTTTTTAAAACCTATAAGAGCCAGTTAATGATTGTTTTACTTGTAGTGATAATTTAGTTAAAATAGCTAAATATGTTGAGCATAACTTAAGAATGCACAATGACTATTTATTAATGTATAATATTTGAAGAACTTTATGTAGGTAACACGTCATTTTGCCACTGTTTGCATGTAAAAAAGGCAGCGACGCAGTTTTTGACCGAGCTTATTAAGTCCAGTGTAATGTTTATTTTTGTGTTTTTGAAGTAAACGTTTAAAAGAAGATTTGGTGTCACTCGCATTTTAGCAAATACTGGTTGTTAGACTAGCCGCAAACGTGGTGCAAGATAATTTAAAGGGAATAGAGTGCCACTACAGTACCTTTTTCCTTAATCTTTGTGTATTTGTGTTTAAACTATTGTTACTTGGGAGTGCGATATCTAATCTTTCTTTATCTATAATCATTTTCTAAGGCTGGGTCGGAAAATGGAACAGCAGCAACTCGTTTGCTGTGGATCAACTTTTTGGCAGAAGGTTTTGTATCAGTATCAAAGCATTCAGGCCTTCTTTGCTTTATTGTGTTATATAATACAATAGTACACTTAAGGTTGTGTTATTGCGAATAACACATAATGGCTGTGATTGTCTTTGGCACTCGCCTTCAGCTTGTGTTTGCATTCAAATCACAGCCCTGATGTTTTAGCATTAAACAAACAAGCTCTTGACCTGTTACTTTATTGAACTACGAGGTCCTACAGATTACACTCTGAATATCTTGCTGGGTTCCTGGAGCAGTATAGCCCATCCTGAGTGCTTCATTCAGCCGATGGATTAGTCATAGCTCAGCTGGTGGATGAGTTGCTTTTTTAAATATAACGTATAAAACTTTTAGAATACATCAGGAAAATGGGCTCTAACTGTGTTTATGATTTCGGATTTGAAAAAAAAACAAACTAATTATTTAACCTGCCCTAATTGTATTTGTCTCTGGATCTCATTAACCCTTTGAGCTCTGAAACCACAGACACACATTGTATTTGTATTTGGCTGCAGAAATGTTACCAGGATTTTGCCTAAGCAAATGAAAATTGAAAGCAAACACAGGGTGTGATATCCAAATGATTTTATATAAAATAAAATAACAGCACATGATTTTAGCTTTTTGTTCCACCTACACGATTAAAACAATCCTAAGTAAAGCTTAATGGTTTGAGTCGTGGCAGAGGCTGCAGGCCGGTCAGGACTTAGGGTTACATTTATGTCGTTTAGCAGACGTCCTTATCCAGAGCGACTTAATACTTAATACAGCGACAATAAATACAGTCTTACAATCTACACAATTATGGGCTAAGGGCCTTGCTCAGGGACCCAACTATCACAGAGGTGGGATTTTAACCCTGGACCTTCTGTTCTATAGTCTAATACCATAATCGCTGGGCTTCCACAGTCCCAGCATTAAATACAGGCCTCAGTTACTGATAAATCTGATTCAGCAACTCACTGTGTTATTGTGTCTCTGTAACAACTGGTGAGCAAGCGCCTGTTTCTGGACAATTATTTAATGCATGTGTTGATGGCTGGAGCAGGTGGACACGCGCACACACACACACACACACACACACACACACGCACGCACGCACGCACACACGCACACACAGTTCTGTATGATATTACAGCACTAAGGAAAACACTCAGTGATCAGCCTTCCAGATTACTGCTTAGTCACTCTACCTACACACGTTCAGCCCTTTCTAAAAGTATTTTAACAATAAATATAAAAAATGTAACGTGTAAAATCATGCACTTTGGACACAGAGTCCAAACAACCCAGTGTCACTGAGATTCAGTTCAGTCCTGGCTCATTTATCCAGAAGATTTAGATGTGTGAAAATGTACAAAAAAAAACCTGGAAAGTTTAAATAGACATACATTTATTATTATTATTATTATTATTATATACTGTAGTCTCAGTCTATAGCTTCATATTTTATCTTCATAATTTTTTATTTTATCTAGTTTACAATAGTTTGTATTTTATTTTCTAATATTTAATTGCTATATTTTCTTAAATTGCCTTCTCTATTTTAATTCATTAGTCAGTTCAGTTTAATACATACATATAAAATCTAGTCCACCTAACGAGATTTGATCCCTTTTTTTGGGGGGCTTAGCCTTTTTGAGCTGTCATGTAGTAAGTTTTTCTTTTTTACTGTTGCTTAATTAGTGATCTGAATATTTGTAAAGCTGCTCTGAGAAAATGCTCCACTGACAATTCTCACGGCTTCTGTACGCCTCTCTGTCTGTTACCTTATTACTTATTTCGTAAGTACAAGAGCTAATACGTTGCACTGTCACTAAAGACAGTTTCTAATTCCGTAAATGTTTGTGTAAGAGAGAGAGCGACTGGGTACAGAGGGCTTAAAACAAATTAAAGAGAAAGGGAGATTGATTAAATCACTGTAAGGGAAACGCTGCAGTATATTGGTTATTTAATCAATACGAGTACGGTCTATAATATGGTGTTCTAGATAACATGCAGACACAGAACGTGTTGTGGATGATAAGGGATGCAAACCTGTACTAGTTATTATGGCAGAGCTTTTTTGTGATGTGTCAAATTAGAAGGGTTTGTTTTGAGACCATGAGACCTGACACCAGTGGGAGGGGTTTGCTGATTGGAGAGAATGCAGCCAAACATTTAAACGATATGACTTCATGTATAATAAGATTCCCAGACCAAAACAATTTTTCGAATGTGCCAGTTGTTCATTAATGCATGGTCACGACTTAATATCAGTGAGGTAAGGATTCTCCCAGCATTATAAAATAGTTACTCTGAATTTTATCCACTCTTCAATTAGACAAGGGGCAATTCAGCTACAGGTGATAAGGTCTGAGTAGAGTAGAGAGTAGAAGAGACAGGGGCAGGTAACAGTAGCTCCAGAGGACCCGGGTTCTACCCCCTTACTGGATTTGTAACGTGAAAGGTCAGCTGGTGCATTTATAAAAGCCTGCGATAGACTGGCACCCTGTAAAGGCTGTTCCTTTGCCCATGCCCAGTGAATTCCCGAACAGAGTCTGGATTACATAACCCATGTGCCATAACTATTAGTATCTATGAGTTTGGTACCTTGTGTGACTGTTAACTTCGCTCAAAACACTCAATGGCTGTAAATGTTCTTGGTGCAGCTGGTTGATGTTTCCCGTCTCTGTGTTTGTGCGTGAAGCTCCCGTACCTGCTGCTGAGCTCTCAGGGGGCAGATGTGAAGTCGCGCATGCAGCCTGTAGTGTTTGGAGAGAGCATCGAGGTGAACCCAAAACCCTCCACGGAGATCAGGTACAAACAAACACAAATCACAGACCTACAAGTGACCAGGAACAAAAAAAGATCAGCTTCATATCCAAGTCCAGTAATAAGTAAACCCAGTGCCCACTGTGCAGAAAACAGGCAGGAGGGCCAATCAGAAAGGTCCCGGTGCCAATCTGCTCCGCTTTTTCATACACCGATCAGCCATAACGGTAAAACCACATGCCTAATATCATGTGCAAAGCACGGGCTCACCAAAACCACTGAAGGTGTCCTGTTCTATTTGGCAGATGTTAACAGATCCTTTAAATAAATGGACTGGACCTGTTTGTCCAGAACATCCCTCAGACCCTCGATCAGATTGAAATCTGGGGAATTTGGAAGCCAGGGCAACACCCCGCACTCTGCCATGTTCTTTAACCTATTCTTGAACCGTTTTTGCAGTGGCAGTGTGCATTATCCTGCTGAACAGAGGCACGTGTTAGAGCGTACCATTATATTAAAGGGGTGCCTGAAGGTTTCCCGTCCTCTACTCCAGACTAGAATTAATGTCGAAAAGCGAAGGAAAACATGGCTTGTTAAAGAAAATGAACAAATCATTGTTTGAATATTGATGCTCATTTAAATGATCACAATGTTATAGGTCATCGACCCAAGCCCATTGTGTATACATTACAGTGCAAAAGTCTTAGGACACCATAGGATTTTTGTCTTAGCAGTGGTATAAAGAGCACATACACTGCTCACAGAGACGAGGGAATATTTCAGTAAGGGAGATTTAAGTATCACCTGATATTTGTGAGCAGTGTGTCGTTATAGCTCTGATTCTTTATTAAGGTACAATCAAGAAAATACAGGAAATATTTTTAAGAAAAAAATGGCTTCCGCAGGCATAGTCTAGGCAAGTTTAGTGGTTTCTTGTCTCCCTTCCAGAAAAGACCGTTCCTAAACAAGTTGTTTCAGCTTCCGATGAAGTGTAAGGGGAGCTCACACTAAATACTTCCCACTCTACAGTACAGAAAAGCTGTTTTTACTTGTTTATTAATACGTAAATATTTATAATAATTACATATTAATACATAAATATTTCCTGTATTTTCTGGCTGCAGTCTAATAAAAAGTCTAAGAGATAATTACACAATGGTATATCCGCCCAACGCCACCCAAGCAGGTCAGGTCCCTTTTTGAGTCTTGGTCCTCCCCTTACATCATTCAGGGAGTTTTTCCTTGCCACTGTCGCCGTAGGCTTGCTCTATTCGGAATTGGCCTCATAAGATAATCTAATGCTGTAAAGCTGCTTTGAGACAATGCTCCGTTCTAAAAAGCGCTATAGAAATAAATCTGACTCGACTTGGTATATCTAATCTAATGGTGGCCTGAGACTTTTGCACAGCTCTGTATATCAGTAGATTATATTATATTGTTGCTGTGTGTATCACTGACGGCTCTGTCCGGTTCGTTCAGGTTCAGCTCAGAGGTGAAATACGGTTCGCACCGGCACTTCCGCAACGACGTTCACTGCGCCCGCGTTCCCACGGTAACAAACTACAGTGAGACGGTGGTGGCGCTGCAGAACCGCACGTGGCGCAGCTACAAATCGGAGGTTCACTTGGAGCCCCGGCATCGGCCGGTGCGCTACCAGAGCACGGCCATAATCTACCCGAAGCACGCTCGCAAAATCTACCGCACCACGCTGAGCTACAACGCTAACGGAGCGGGGAGCCGCAGGTTCGTGTCCACGGTGAGGCTGGAGTCGAGCGAGGACGTCAGTCCCTGCATCATCTACACCGAAGAGCTGTGATCTCCACGTTATCTCCGAAAAAGAAATGAGCCTCAACCAGCGGCTGTCAGACAGAACCAAAAGACTTTTCCCTAAAGAGTGAGGGAGGGAGCTTCCCTCCCCTAGGCCTCCGACGTGGGAGGTAGGAAGGGGGGGGGGGGGGGGCGATGGAGGTAGCAGTTCATCTTTTATTTTCGGTGTGATAGCAGTCGGGAGGTGGGCTCAGACCGGTCGTTCTTCTGCTTTCTGTTCGTTTCCGTCGCTGCACTCCACTAACGAGACGCTGATTAAAGAAATCCACTAGCAGATTTTACAACGCTGTAAAAAAAAAACCTCCGACGCAACTCTCCAGATCACGCCAATACACACGACCTGCCAGTCGCATCCGAGCTTGATTGCACTTTCTTTTCTGCCAGGAAACGGTTTAATTTAACTCCAGTGGTTTTTGTAGAAGCTAGAGCTGCCCTGTAGCAGCACTTCAACGATTGGACCAAAGATTTTATACGTGTAGAGGAAGGCGAGTAAAATACTGACGTGATGTAAGACAAATCAGTGCTGAAAAAAATCCAAAAACATTGGTCTTAGTGCCGGCTGCTGCGTCACACTGAATCCTGACTGGGACGTAGGGTCGGGTATCGTTTGCGTTTTATCGATTACGGTTCTTAAACGATTCCAAAACGGTCTAAAAAAGGTGCCAGATGTTCAGGTATAAAGACTTTTTAAAAAATATTTCAAATTTTAATAAGTAATCGTTTTATGTGAAGCTTTTTCTTCCATTTAAACCCATTGCACCGCTCAGAAAAAAAAACGGGCCATTTCATTTTAAAATATATATCCTACTTTTTGTGAGCAGTTTAATGTCCTAAAACAACGACCCAGGAAAACCAAACCAAAATGATAAATCTGTGATCCAAAAGGAATCTTTTTTTTTTGGAATTGTAGGTTTAAATTAGAATAAAAATGCTAAACGTAAATATGCTTCCTTTCCTTTTGAATCCCAGGTTCATCATTTCAGCAGTACAGATTATTTATTATTAAGTAATTAGGAAAGGTTTTGGTTTTCCTAGGTCGTTGTTGTTTATGCATTACAGCACGTTCAGCTTCGTTCACGTTAGAGCGCAGTCGGTCGAACCTGGTACACTGCTGAAGCTCAGGATCATGCTGCTTTCTTAGATGGTTTGCCATAGTGAAGTTTTAACCTCCTTTATTACGGTTTAACTTTCCACGTATTGCATTTAGCCTTTTCAGTTTCTCCCAAATTGGAACAGATTTGATGTAGAAAGGCTTTGTAAGGCTGAGAGGGTTTCTGTGCACTTAATTTCTGCAGTTATCAGACTATTTATGTGGTCGTGTAAACAGCATACTTCGATTTACAAATCAGATCCAGAGAGCTGGATTTTATCAGAGTAATCTGATTACTCTTAGCATGCATACCAGCTACCCGATTATAATCTGTTAATTTTTTCTCAAAACTGCTGACTGCTTTTGAACCAGGTTTCGATACCCAACCCTAATTGTACATTTGTGCGGCCCTGGTCATGTGACGTTCTGTTGATTTTCTAAATGAAAACGTTATTAACATGACATCGACTGGAACAAGCATCACATTTTATCCCTGCTGATTCTGGGTCTCAGGGGTCTCGGGAGTCCAGGCCCTCTGAGGTTTACGTCTGCTCCGGATGGGATGCCAGCAAATTCATCCACCTTGTCCTGATTTCGACTAGAATGGGAACTGAGAGTGGAACACCCAAGATTGGGTGGGGTAATTGAGCTAGGTGCCCCAAAACTTAAAAAAAAAATTCTACACTGTTAGGCATACATTGTAGGGTGTGAAAAGGTACAAGGTACAAGACGTTATACAAAGTCAAAGTAAAGTCTGGAAATAAAGAAAACGTGAGCAGTTTATTTTCTGTAGAAACCAGCAGGTCGAGCTCTTCGTATTAGATTTGATCTGGGACAGCTGTCAGTTTTCTGCTCTGTGATTGGACATCTCGGACTCTGTACGGTGAAAATTTGACCCTTGGTAATAAGCAGAAGGCAGTTTGGCTCACTGCCAGGTTAAAGCGTCTAAGTTTTATAGAGACTCGCTTCGGTTAGTGAACACAGTGAGAACGACACAACCAGACATGAGGACGAACGATTTAAAAACACCAGCAGCCGCTTTAAACTGCTAATGTAAACAACGAGAGGCGATATCGGTAGATTCACTCCAGTACAAAACTCCAGCTTCTCTTAACTGGGAGACCTGCAAAATAGCAAGGCTGCATTTACTGGACTTTAAAGGCTGTTGCACACCGAACAAGAGGGTTTTTCTTTGTGGCGATTCCTGCGTACGATAGTAAATTCGTTCGAGTTGACGTAGATTGATGATGGCTTTCATACCAAACGCACTGGAAAATCACCGTTGATGTTGCACCTCGTGAAGCAGCTCCTGTATTTTCTGTCTGCCGCTCTTTTCATACCAGAAAGAACTAAAAATAAAAACATTATTTCCATCCGCGACAATGATATTAATAATAATCAGTAATAAAATGTATTTGAGTAAAGGATTACATTTAATGTGGAACTGGATCGAGCTCTTAAACCAAATGGCCGTGTTCACGTAAAAAAAAAAAAAACCCATCAGTTTCAGTTCTTGTCTCTCTGAGAAAGAGAAACGTCTCGTTCAGTGTGTAACGGCCTTAAGACACTTCAGCTGTGTGATGAACGGCCGCCCGTTATCAGTCACCGCTTTAGTCTCCAAAGTGTAGCCAGTGCAGCGTCTATCATCTGTTGGGAAATTTCCAGACTGAGGACCATGTTCTTAGGCTCTTGGGTTCTAAAGGATCATCGTGTGCTGTCTTACGTTAAAAAAGAGGAAAACAAGTTCCCCGGTAGAAGCACCACATGGCTCCACCTGGATGAGGAGGCTGAACTTAAAGGCTCACTGAGGTTCTACAGAACAATAAACATGATGTTTACAATAGATTAGGAAAAAGACAAACACTGTTGATGCTACAATCAGACAGGAAGCTCAGATCTGATTTGGTTGGAACTTATTTTGTGTAAAAAGGCTCTGTAACACCGAGTACGTTTACGTGAATTTAATGATCCGATCAAAGATGGATTTCTGCAGCTATCTAAATATTTACGTGGTCGTGTAAAACTGAATACTCCGATCTATAAATCAGATCAAGAAATCCGAATAAGAGAGCTGGATTTTATTCCAGTAACCAGATTACTCATAGCATGCATACCAGCTACCCGATTATAATCGGAGCTTACACACATGTCCACGAGTGTTCCAACACGGTTACCAGGCCAAATACTGCTAAAAAACCATTTGTTTTATTTGGCTCTGTATCTATTGACTATATCCTTTTTGGCTTGTTTTTGGTTTATCTCTAAATTACACGTGCCACTGAATTTAAGGCAGTAAAACGGCCATCGAACACTTTGGGGAGCTAAATTTATAGTATATACACGAGTACATAAAGAATGGGATTGTTTAATATTAAAGTATGAAGTTTTAAACACATCTTTCTGTAAGATTATTGGCTGGTTGGAAAAACCGATAACTGCCTGGCTGGTGTAAATCCCAGAGCATTCCCATTATTTCTGATATCGGATTATTAAATGCATGTAAACACACTGAGTGAGTGAATGTGAGAGTGAGTGAGACTGAGTAAGTGTGAGTGAGTGAACGAGTGAGTGAATGTGAGAGTGAGTGAGTTAGAGAGACTGAGTGAGTAAGTGAACGAGTGAGTGAGTGAATGAATGAGTAAATGAATGAGTGAGTGAGACTGAGTGAGTAAAAGAGTAAATAAGTGAGTATGTGAGTGAATAAGTAAGTGAGTGAACGAGTAAGTGAATGACTGAGTGTTGGGAGTAAGTGAACGAGTGAATAAGTGAATAAGTGAATGAGTGGCCCTGCAGTAGACTGAACGGCTAAAAAAACAAACACGTTTTTTCAGTGCAGATCATTTAGACGATGTAGAAATAAATGAGTTTGAGCTCGAGTTTGTGAATAATAACTTCCACATTAAACACGATTCCTCAGACGGCAAAAACGCCACATTATTTTATTCTGTATTTGCAAGTCTCCTCTCTAATGGAAGCCTCTTCATATGTGGAACCTGGAGTCAAAACGTCTTGATGTTCCTCTACCCTTTAAAAAGCTCAGGTTTGGGATAATGTTGATCAAAATTATTTGTAATATTAGAAATAATACGTTTGAGTAAAAGCTAAAACGTGTGTAATCAGACTTTCTTTTTCCAAACTACCTTCGGTGTGTAACGGCCTTATCGCTCAGATCGGATCTGATCTGGGTTTTGTTTTCTTCAGAACCTGGCACTTATCGGTGTAGCAGCATTTTCAAAACAAATCCAACCGAGCAGAAACGTGACCCGTCGACGTTCCTTTACCGGGCAGGAATGGCGCTGTTCCCCAGAACAGAACTCACACAGGACAAGACATGTTTTTGTTTCTTTGGGTTTTTTTGGGTTTGGGTTCTGAGGTTTGATCTGGAAGGTGTTATTAGCGCTTTAAAATCTCAGATAAGGTTGGTTTTTTTATGGTTGTTCTTTCTTGTGACCCGCAGGAGTTCTGTTCTTAAATCTCGGACGACGGACGATATCGTGACCTCTTTTTTTAGGTTAATGTGAGAAAGTGGGCGGGGCTAATAAAGGCACGTGCACGTTGGCTAAAGCGAGGAATCAGTAAGAACGAGTCGGATTTAAAGATGGGAGAAGTGTAAGAAGTGTAAGGCTCAGATTTTCCCAGATGGATGGACTGAGTTAAGTTAGTGAGGAAGAATCTGGAAGTGTTTGGATGTTAAATTGTCGTACGGATTTCTTTTTTCTCTTTTCGACGTTGTGTAAAATACTTTCTCGTTGTATATGTTGCATACGGCACTTAACGATGCTCTTTATATTTTTGTATAATTCCCAACATATTGGACTTGTTTTTTGTTCTGGATAAGAGATAAGGAAATAATTTAAGAAGCAGTGTACATCTTAAACGAACAAATAAAATCCCAACTTTAATGTATTTCCCATGTCGACGTTGATTCTGTGATTGGAGGACAGTGGATCTATTCACACCCAGTCCTAATAAAATCAGTCTGATGACAGATTCAACTCGTCTCCACATAATAAACCTGATCCGATCCGATCCGAAGCCACGGATACAATCATCCGATCGTGGTCAAAGGATATTCAATTCAATTCTATTTTATTTCTATAGCGCCTTTTATATGGAGCATTGTCTCAAAGCAGCTTTACAATCTCATATGATCTTAAAAGGTCAATCCCAAACTGAGCAAACCTAGGGCGACAGTGGCAAGGAAAAACTCCCTGAAAGTAGAAGGGAAAAAACCCCTTGAGGACCAAGACTCAAAAAGGGACCCAACCTCCATGGGTGGCCTAGATGTTAATTAAATAAATACTTATTAGTATATTAAAGTAATAGCAAAATTAAGTAAATAATATAAATCAATAACAAATTAATAATAAATTTTAAATTAGTAATAAAATAAATAAACTAAATTATAAAACAACTAGATTATAAAGTGAGTCCTCAGTGGGCGGGTCTTCTCTATGATTGACTCAATCTGCACATGCACACAATCAGAGTGTAACACAGACACCATGTCTGCTTACTGTGTTTAACTCACAGGATCTGGCAACCCAGGAATTAAAGGCGCTTTCTAAACGCGTATCGAACATTTTGTGAAGATTTAAAACGCAGTATAATGCTCGGGAAAAACAAAGAATTTTGATAACGATAATGTCCATGTATGTGTTCACCCATTCACCCAGATACAT
>JAUZSU010201085.1:0-11623 GCA_034780255.1 Parotocinclus maculicauda
GTAGTTTTTGTTTGTACGTTCGCTATACGTGTAAATCGTACAATAAAGGTTTAATAAACATTTAATACGTTACATAGCAAGTTCCGTCTTGTAACATAGGGCATGTTCGTTTAATCAGACCAGCCGGTTATTAGGACCAAAATGATTGCGTCCCGATGTGGTCCCATTAACCGGAATCGACTGCATATATATAAGGAAATTCCTAGTAAATGTACTGTGCTATATTGAATAGTGCTTAGCTTTTGTCAACTTTATGGCAAAGTCTGATGATCACTAGGGGTACTATGGTAGTGGTTGGCTATACCTTCAGTGTCCCGCTCGGGTCCCCCTTCAGCAAGTCTCCTAGCCCTCTCCTCCTCCTGCTGCTTCTGCTGGATTCTCATAAACAGCACACGTTGTGCAGGCGGCAAAAAGTCTGGTACTGTTATTCCAGACTGATTTGCTGAGCTTCCATTGGCCTGGCCGTCCATATTCCCACAATTCTGATTCCCTGAGGACTGATCACTAAAGTTTCCACCAACTCCTCCTGTGTAGTCATCACCTGTGACAGGAGGCAATAAGGAAATTATGTAGTACTTTGTGCATTCAGAACATTTTATTTCTCTGGGTTAAGGCCAAAAGCTACCACTCACCCTCTATATCCTGCCCTTCATCTCCCATACCTTGCTGCTGCTGATAGAAATTATCATAAAAGTTACGAGCATGACCACCCCCGGGTGGCATCATGGGCTGGTTTGGAGGCCCCTCTCCTGGACCAAAGTTTTGCATCATTCCTGGAGGACCTTGGTTCATGTTTGGTGGTCCCATGGGTGGCATGTCATGTCCTATGTGACCAGTTGGAGGACCTGGGAAATGAGGGGGAGGACCACCCGGAGGTCCTGCAGCACCTGTGGAAGCAGCACCGGGATTTGGACCTCTATAAAAAAAGACATAAATTCCATGTTAAACATATATTCATATCGCATAAATATTTTTTTATTACATACATTTTGCATATTTACTAACAATGTACAAAATACTAACTAAAGCAACTGCAAATTTAATATAAAATGTTATATATTTTTTAAAAGTTTAGCAGCTAGCACATAGACTTATGCCTACAAAACATACAATCAAGCATTTACCGCTTTGTAATGTTATCATTCCTTTGCACCATACTTGAGACATTTTGTATTGTGATTTAGTGTTTCAGGTGTTATTTTGTCTCATTCATCCTGCAAACACCTAATAAAATGTGCAATAGTACAGGGTTGTAGTTGGCACATTTTCTGTTCTAAAATTCTCCACACATTTTCTATTGAGGACTGGTCAGGACTGCAGGCAGGCAGGTCAGTCCAGTACCTGTACCCTCTTCTTCCACAGCCATGCCTTTGTAATGTGTGCAGCATGTGGTTTTGCATTGTCTTGTTAAAAAATGCATGGATGTCCCTGGAAAAGCTGACGTCTTAAAGATAGTATAATTTGCGCTAAAATCTCAGTGTACTTTTCTGCATTAATGCTGCCATCACAGAAGTGTAGAATACACTAAAGTATAGGCACTTCTGAACACTTAACATGACGTTTCTTTTTTGCAGAGAGGTTTTAAGTAGCATTTCTTACTATACTCTGTATTGCAGTGCTTGATAAAGGTTTGATAAAATAATCACGTTTATATCAGCTATTGTTAAATGATGATCATTGATGCAGTGTTGTCTGAGGGATCGAAGATCACAGGCATTTAGCTTAGTCTTGTGTCCTTGGACATCATGCACTGAAATTCTTCCAGACTTTTAAATTTATTACTAGGTCTAAATCATCCCAACTTTTTCTGGAATGTGTTGCAGGCCTGTGCACCATCAGAATGCATCATGCTTTTAGTACATGTGGAACTGTCCCAGTTTTAGTTAGCGACAACAGAAACATAAAAACAGCTACCTGACGCCTAGCTTTTGTGCCAGCTGTCCAGTGGGTTTCACCACAATTTCAAACAAGGATGGTATCTTCTTTCCTGTATTACCCCCACAAGGTGGTGGTGGGGCAACAGGGGGGGTTGGCTGACCATGAGTTGGTGAGTCCTGGAACGACACTCCATCAGGGTCAGATGGAGAGGAACCAGGACCTGGGGTAGTGCCTGGGCATGAAGTCCCATTGGGAGGAACACTTCCAAAGTCTAGAGGTGATGAAGAATCCAAAGGGCCAGGCCTTGGGGGTGTAGGAAGAAGCCCAACACCAGGTGGAGGTTTGGGAAGGGGATTGATGCCTTGCTTTTTCAGTTCTTCAACTTCTTTCTCATCTTCTGCACCAGCCTCAGCATCCTCTGCCAACATCTGTAATAACATCACATCAAATTGAGAAAGGAGATCAAGAGACTACAACAGGAACATCTTTCCAATACAGCAACATTCAGACAGACTCACCCTATCTAGCAGCTCTTGTGTGTCCTCTGTCAGTGTGTCGTGAGAGAACATGCAGTCATCTCCATTTACACAGTTGCCTGTAGTGTGGAACAACTTGCAGGGGAATTCACGTGCTACTGGGTTAAGGAACATCTGCACAAGCCTAAGAAATCACATTTCCTACTAAGTTCTCTCATAGCATGCAGTGGACAAAAGCATACATTAATTGGTTCGCTCACTGGGCGGTGGATGCTTGAATGTACATACCAAGTCTTATATTTTACATTTAGTTGTTAGCAAACGTTCTTATCCAGAGTGACTCAGAAATAATAAAGTCTTATACATCTTATACTTGTGATGTAATCAATAAAGTTCTATTAAAGTATAATGTTTAAACGCCTGTACAAATTAATTTACAACAACTAACGACAGTAAAATACAAAGGTGTGCAACAACAAGAGAAATATAGTAGTGTGTGGTGAACACTTTTCTAAATATTTCCGAATAAATATTGCAAAAAAAATTTAAGTAGTAAATAAAAATATACCCAAATTATTCAAATTAAACTAAATATTATATGTAGAAATTAACAAATATTAAATACACTGCTGTCTTGCGTGACCATACACCCTACTGAACAGTCAATGTGTGACACTCTTATCCTGTTTGACATGCTTCTGTTCACCCCATAAATATATCACTTGTTACTTAAACACGATAATTGAGTTTGAATCTCATTTGGGTAACTGAACAACTTTCTTTCTCTTGTTTAATTAAGTAAAACCAATGCTTTTTAAGAATCAAATTGCTCAGTGGTTCTTGTCGGATCCTCCTCGTATTCATTTTGAAATATCCCCTAATCTGTGAGCAACAAAAGTATGTAATCTCCAAGTTTGGAAGTTGATTTAAAGGTGAAAGCAAACTAGGGAAGTTTTTAAACCAAACAACAGGGATCTATCAAAGTCTGATCATTAGGTTTGCAATAGTCATCAAGGCCATAAAGGAACCCAGGGTCACTTCTAAGCAAATAAAGCCAACAGGAGAACACTGAACCAACAATGGTGTGCATAGCAGACCTGCAAGGAAGCAGAACTATGTTAAGAAGTTCACAGAATTTAAAGCACCACTCTATATAAACTGGTTTTACAAAAATTGCATTCTGAAATAGAGAGTACTGTTTTTTTTTTTTTTACTTTTTCTGCTAGACATATAGAAGACGCTACTTGTTTGCTGGACAAGGATAAACAAAACACTGTAACTACACACCCATAAATTAAACAATCGATAAAAGCACGTCTATGCACGCGGTTTATACAAGGTCATTGCATGCACTTTGACTATTGGAATAACACTCTTTGATCACTTTATTAGGTAAAGTGGGTTAACAAAGCCTGTAGAGATCAAGTTGGACTACAGTCTGTAAATGCAAAAAAATGTCCATCTATATGTGGAACTGATCAAATTGACAATGGAGTCTTTAAAAAAGAAACCTAATAAAGTGATCATTTACAACACAGTAACAACACAGCACATCATTTACAATGTCCAAACCTGCATGGCTGGACAAAGAATAATGAAGTTCAAGCAGAGCTGCAAGATAGTTCTGATACAAGACCCATGAAAAGAACAATTATAAACAGGGTCAATGTTTTCTTGAGTCTATTAGAAACCCCCACTAATGGACATTTGTAAAGATGTCTAGAAGAAAACCAAACAGTAAAGGATATCATGCATGTAGGGACAATTTTCTGCCCGAGCACAGAAGCCAGTAATGTAGAATTTGCAAAGCTCTTTCTTTTTGGGCAAATCAATATCGTGACTGAAGTTGCAGTGTTCCCCCTGTTAAAAAGTGAGAATATTTCTGTGTTTCAATTATATCAAATAAACAATTAGAAAACACTTCAGAATAACTAATATTACGTGTATTCCCCAAAGTGTTCTTACCCAGGTACATCGTCCCTCAATGTAGTACTTGCAAATGGCCTTTCCTTTCTTATCCTGCCCATGCTTTTCATGATCATGCTTCCTCTGACCACCACCTCCATCCTGCAGGGAAAACAGCTATCTTCAGTTCCTTGTTATCATCATAAAGCAAAACTGGTCCACTGTTGTGATTTCCTAGTACAACACCAATTCCAATGAAGTTGTGACATTGTATAAAACACAAATAAAAACAGAATACAATGATTTGCAAATCCTGTTCAACCTATATGCAATTGAATACACTTCAAAGACAAGATATTTAATGTCCAAACATACTTTATTGTTTTTTGCAAATATGCACTAATTTTGAATTTGAAGCCTGCAACACATTAAAAAAAAACCAGTTGGGACGGGGGCATGTTTACCACTGTACTACATCATCTTTCCTTTTAACAACACTCAAACGTTAAGGAACTGAAGACATTAATTGTTGAAGCGTTGTAGGTGGAATTATTTCAAATTCTTGCTTGATGTACTTGCTCAGTCCAGTGTCTCCACTGAAATGTGGACTCGTCAGACCACAGGACACTCATCTAATATGAGCTCGGGCCCAGAGAAGCCGGTGGTGTTTCTGGGTGTTGTTGATATTTGGCTTTTACTTTGCATGGTAGAGTTTTAACTTGTACTTGTAGATGGAACAATAAACCGTGTTTCCTGACAATGGTTTTCTGAAGTGTTCCTGAGCCCATGTGGTAATATCTATTACAGAATGATGTCGATTTTTAATGCAGGGCTGCCTGAGGGATCGAAGGTCCCAGGCATTCAATGTTGGTTTTTGGCCTTGCTGCTTACTTTTAGAGATTTCCCCAGATTCTCAGAATCTCTTGATGATACTATGGACTGTAGATGATGACATTCCTAAAATATTTGCAATTGCTCGATGAGAAACGCTGCTCTTAAACTGTTTTGCTCACCCAGTTTTTTACAAAGTGGTGAAACTTACCCCATCCTTGCTTGTGAACAACTGAGCCTTTATATGCAATTATGACACTTGCCTGTTTCCACTTAACAGGTGTTTTTGAGCACTCCTCAACTTTCCCAGGTTTTTGTTGCCCCAGTCCCAAATTTTTGGGAACGTGATCAAATTCAAAATCAGTAAATATTTGCAACAAAACAAATATGTTTATCCATTTGAACTTTAAATATCTTGCATTTGTAGTGTATTCTATTGAATGTGGGTTGAAAAGGATTTGCAAATCATCATATTCTGTTTTTATTTATGTTTTACACAATGTCCCAATTTAATTGGAATTGGAGTTCTACATCAAAATACCCCAGATCAGGTTATGGTCTCACTTTACTTTAGTTAGTAACAAATATCATTTCTGTTGTTCAAAAACCTTTATATTCTGCAAAAAATGAGAATCGTCACCCACATTTATGGCTGGGACAATACAAACCTAACCCGGATTTTGATCATTGTAGTACTATTTACAATAGCGTTGAAATAATTTTTTTATTTTACTTCTAGATCGCTGATTATTATCCGGGTTTCAGTCATTGAAATCAGTGCCCATATCACCAATGCAGTGCTCGAGGGGAATAAGGTGCAGTTGTAACTTTGCTCCTGGTACTAAAAGTCTCTAATAAATCATCACTGGTATGGTCTGGTGTAGTAAAACGAAAATGGCTTCTTACCCCCAAGTCCATATCTCCACTGTTGTCGTCATCAATGCCTTGATCTCCACCACGGCCCCTCCCTCGATTTCTCCCACGGCCCCGACTCATTCCTCGACCACCTTTCCCCCTTCCTCGACCTCGGCCACCTTTTCCTCCTAATAAAAACACAAATAAATTCATTTGCATTAATTATATGCCATTTTACAAGCCAACCAACAATTTGAAGAACTGCTTTCAAATGCTTTGAACTGACCACGCCCTCTATCCTTGGATTTCCTGTATTGATTCAGCTCTTTTGAGTAATCATCATAATCCTCATCTCCCATGTCGTAGTCATCATCGCCATACTGTGTAGGGGAATTTGCAATTATATGACTGGGTTTATCTTATGAAAGCAACTTTAAGATAAATGTAGAAAACACAAGAGCAATTATTCATGCATCTTAGAAGTAACAAACCTCCATGTCATCTCCATACATGCCATCCCCTTCATCATCGCCACCAATCTTGCCCCGCCCCCTTCCTCTGCTTCCTCCTCTAGATCCACGACCCCTCATCCCGCCTCTGCCTCGGCCTCTCTGGTTCTTCATTCGGCCCTTAAGTCCTGTGAAATAGGGTTAGTAAAATTATAGTATTAAGAACATTTTTCCAGACTACAGTTTTTTCCTAAACATGAGATTTTTAGAGTACAGTATTAGAGTGCACCTCTACCACGGTTGATTGGTCCACCTCCCTCTTTTGCCTTGCGGTACTGGTTAAGCTCCTTGGTAAAGTCATCATAGTCTTCATCACCCATGTCTTCATCCTCCTCACCCTCATAGTTCTCATCATCATACTCATCGTAGCCACTGTAGCCCTGTTTGTCCATTTTCATGTAGCTGCCTTTCTTTGACATTGGCCCTCCATGACCAGAGGAAGGACCGTATCCTCCATGAGACTGAAACATGGAGAAGAGTTTTTTTTTTATGTCGTAACTGCTAAAAAAGACATACACCATCAGTAGGCATGTATCACTCACTGAGGGTGGATACTGAGGGCTGTATTCACGATATTTCCTCTTCTCATTGGGACTGTAGTCAGATTCATCACTGAAGTCCGAGTGCTCATCACTGGATGAGGCATGACGCTATATCAAACAAATTGGCACATACAAATGAGAAACACTTGCAGACTCCTATGAAATGCTCTTAATACAGGTAATCAAAAATACACTTACTTTGTGTTTTGATTTACGTCTCTTTTTTGCCCTCCTCTTCTCCTTCTCCCTGTCTCTATCCCTCTCCTTCTTCCTCTTCCTTTTGCGGCGATGGGTCTTCTCATCGTCCGAGTCACTGCCATGGCGCTCCTTGCTGCGGCTGGGTTTTTCCTCAGGTTCCACTCCCTCTGTGCTGGGTACCTCCAGCTCTCCTCCATCATCCTCCAGCTCACCCTCCTCTAGCTCTCCATCCTCTTGCCTGTACGTTAAAAACAACAAACTGGAAAATAAGTGAACTAAAACCTCAATCTAGCTATCTGTAGGACAGAAAGTACAAATTACTTTTCTAACTTATAAGCATAAATGCCAACGTCTGGAGTTCTCCAAGCTGGGACTTCAACTGGGACTGTGCGCTTTGGTCACATGAGACCAAGATAGAGCTTTTTGGCAACAAACTTAGCCTAAGTGGGTCTGGCTTAACACAAAAGATAAGTATGCGGAAAAGCACCTTATGCCGACCATAAAGTATGTAGAAGGAATGGATGCTTTGAGCCTGTTTCTCATTAAAAACCCAGAAACCATGTTAGGGTGTATGGCATCATGAACTTGGACTGCCAGGACATTTTAAATCAAAGTCTGGTGGCCTCTGACTTAAAGCCTTAAAGGGATGATCCGATCATGTTTTATGATGCCGATTCCGATATAGATCAGCGACGAGTGCCAATAACAAATCACATGCCAGGTGCCTCAAAAGCTCACCATACTCCGCCAAGTGTTTGTTCTTTAAACAACGTGTTGAATTAGTTGTACTGAAGCATTTTAATGTGCTTCCCCTGCGATGTATTATTTTGTTGCATGTGTTGCAGGATGAAAATTTACATCACTCTCACAGACCGTGTAAAAGTTCCACACTGTGGACATGTTTGTCTATGATTTGCCATCGCGTGTCTGTACATTACAGGTGATTTTTTTGTGTTCGGCAATCAATTGGAACACCACTAGTATGTATGTGTGTGTGTGTGTGTATATAAATATGGTTTGGACCCGTTTGCCCAGCAAATGCCACATATGGCCAATAAGACTCAAGTCTGGGGGTCCACTGTGTGATGTACTACCTACCCAAACGACAACATTTAGGCATATAGTACGTGTCAAAGTAATATTCTCATGAATGTCATTACTCAAGGTTTCCCAGCTGATAATTGCTTAATGCATTAAACTGTCTGTGCTATTTCCCTTAGCCATTTCATTGTCTCTAACACACTGTCAAAACATATATTAGCACTGCTATTTACACTTTTATTATTTGAGTGAGGCATTAATAACTATGGCAGTGTCTTAAAATAAATTGTATAGTAAGCATTATTTAATAATCTTAAATATGCTCTAATGTAGCATTATCAACCTAAAAGAAACAAACTTTAGAGGTTTGGACACTTCCTTATGCAGACTTGTTCGTTACTGTGCAACAGCAGATTCTGTCATAAACACACAAAGCTCCTGTATAACCACTATTGACAACATTGCTAACACGCAAGACGACAGCCTGAACATGCCATCACAACACTGCAATTCAACTAACCTTTGTCAATTTGTAACACATGCTGACTTCTGTAGCAACGTGCCGTTCTATTTCACTAGGTGTAATGGACTGCAGTGTAAACACAAACTAAAATCTCTCTTCACAACACAACTAACAGCCTTTCCTGACCAACACATATTCAAACAATGTACTGACAAATTCAGAGCAGGCCCTCATCGTTAAAACGCAACACAACACTAGCCCACTGTGACAATGGCAGTTGCTAAAGGAACAAGGTCAAGATGTTTGCTTACATGCTTAGATCCCAACTAGAAATAGGCTTTATTTAATCAGTTGGATGTACTGAACTATTTGTCAGGAAAAGTTGCAATATTACTGTTTTATGCCAACATGTCCTATTTTTAATAGTTATTTTGAAATAAAATTTTACTGTCACAATAATATGCTACAAGTAGAGCAACTGTTTAAATATAAGTGGTTGCCCAATACGAGTTTTTAATGGCTAATCTTTAGAGAGCAGGTTGACTGATGGCCGAAATATAATGCCGTATCACATTTTTCACAAATTATAAAAGTAATAATAACAAAGGAGAGACAACTTTGCATTTTCTTGTTCCTGGGGAAAAAAAGCCTAAATATCTATGTATGTGCAAAAACTAAACAGTGCTAGAGTAGTGCATATGGCAGCAGCATCTTTTTGTTTTTAGCTAAGTTTTTAACTTCTCACTGAATGTTCTCTCAGCAACTCTTTGACTTGTCACTAAGTTTATGAGCTGCAAGAAAATAAACAAAAACATTTTAGCTACATTGTCTCCACTCTTTTTAAATATGAAGTAAGCACTGACGACAATTATCTATTATGCCAATGTCTGGTAAACATGTTTATGGAAGTTATACTGTATAACAGTCCTTCCTGCAATCTAAAAATGGTGATAGTTTTGGACAAAGTGAACCAAGCTCATCTTAATGTTAATACATATTAACATCAAGGCTACATGATTAACCATAATTAAACCTAGGGATTCATTATTTTTAGTTCTGATAACAATACATAAATTTCTCATATCAGCCAATACCCAACATCGATCTGATACCATTGTGGAATTAATAAACCATATACCTCACCACGTGGGTGAAGTATTAACATAAACATTACTAACTTTGTAGGACAGAGTATAACTGTTAAAAATATGTACTAAATTGCAAGTAATCTGTCACTAAAATAAATAACTTGTCTTTTGTATGATATAGCGCATTTACTTCAGGTCTTCTACTTTTTTATAGTGTAGTTCTAACCTTGTGCCTGTCATATGACAATGAATATAATATAATATAATATATAGCTGGTTTTATATTTGAAAGGTCTGTATCTAGTAATTTAAACAATTTCTTACTGTTATTACATTTAAATAAATACGTAATCTCACTTGAGACCAAAATGTGATCAGTAATAATTATAAATATTTATTTATATAATTATGTCCTTGCATTAATAGCATACTAAATGTGAGACAACATTTAAAGCTTAACTACTAATCAGAAAATTAAGAAATCAAAACTGAGCCAAGCTGCCACTTTTGACCCAAAAAAGCCCCTTTAATTGCTGAAATCCATCCCAAGTTTTTCTGGATAAGGGTGTTTGTTTAACACTGCACATGTAAACAAGACGTAATAATTTAAGGTTATATTCTTAGTATTATTAAAGTAAACTTACTCCTGAGTAGTGCTGGTAATAAGTGGCTGGCTATGGCATGCCTTATATACTGGGGGGAGGGGGGGGGACCACAGACACCAGAAGGACGTGCAAACTCCAGGCAGGGGCAGATTGAGGTTGGGATCAAATTGGCCTTCATGCAAGTTCCACTGATTGATTGCCCATCACAAACAGACCCTTAATCTCCCATCTTGACAAAAATTAGAAGACATTAAATCATGGGATATTTCGTTTTTAAGTATCCCCTAATTTTTTTGGAGCAGTGTACATAAGCTACATGAGGATGAAAGTAACAAGACAGCTGAGAAATCAGGTCACCTTACCAAATAGCTATTAACAAACTGTCATGTGAGGCATTTTAATATTAAATCTTATGTTGTGATCTTATAAATGGTGTGATTAATAACAATTACCTTTTTTCCCCTAAAAAATCACCAGTAGTGAATTCTCTCTATTATTCCAAAGTAAAGGGAGTGACAGTATTATTCTGGGTGTAACATTTCTTCCGGGAAATCAGTGAAATTGTGAAACTTGGGTTTAATTTCACGTTTGAATGCTTGAGACATTGGGAAAATGTGTTTGTGAAAATACTTTTTTTCTTACCATAATAGGAGTAAAAGCAGTTTTATATTCACATACCAAAAGTCTGTTATGATGTACTACATGTAACACTCAAGTATTCAAAGTGGTAATATTACCTGGTTTTATATAAATAAAAAAATAAACAAACAAATTATTTATATATATATATGTATATATATGTATGTATATATATATATATATAATGTGTGTGTGTGTTAAAAAAAAAAAGTATCCAAATTCTTTTAACTCCATGTAACTTAGTTCTGTTTAGATGAAAGAAGGGGGAAAAGGCTGTTTACTTAAATGTCAATAATGCACTTTTCAATCAGTATCATCCTAAATTACAAATTAAGTATTAGATATGAAAATACTAATTAATTTAGTTTCTACTTTATAAAAAACTATATTGTTATGTTTCAAATGTGAATTACTGTTTTAAATATGACTTGTTAAAACCATATATTTCGATTAAATAGCAAATTAACTAAATGTTCAAGTCTATTTGATCAGACCATAGCAAAAGTTATTTATTTACATTAAATACGTGTTTTTTGTTTATATATATATATACATATATATATATATATATATATATATATATATATATGTAA
>JAUZSU010201096.1:0-11622 GCA_034780255.1 Parotocinclus maculicauda
GCCGAAGCGCCAACGGGGCAAGCGTGCAGAAAGAGCACGACTTGGGACGTCTCCCAAGTGACGAGGCACGGAGGTAGCGCATGTAGGAGCGGGAATGCCATACCGGGGCATGTATACCTTAAACGCACAGCCAAGTGGCTACTTTGCCGGGGCGTGTCTCATTACAAGAAGGCAGCCGGCAGGCGTGAGGCTCAAGAGAGCGCAGAGAGCGCCGGAGCATCAGGAAGCCATGCCGGGGCACGTCTTATTCGAACGCGCAGCCGGGTGGCCGCTCTGGCCGAGGTGTGTCTCATTTCAAGAGGGCAGCCGACCAGAGTGAGGCTAAAAAGAGCACAAAGCACAAACCGAAAATCAGGGAGCCGCTCTGCAATAGAACTCCTTTAATGCACATAATGCCTTATATACTGTGGATCTTCTAGGGGTCTGGAAAAATTTGCTTGGTAATCGTCGTTTTTCAGTTCACGGAAAATGTGAGTGTAAATAACCACAGGAAAAATTAAGAGGCAATGGGCAGAGGCAGAAAAAAAACAAAGCTACATGGAGCAGTTTACATAAGAAAATAAAGATTTGCAAATATGATCATGTTTAACAACCTATACTGCAAGACATGATGACATGTATGGGTTTAATAAAACTTTAAGCCAAGACTATAACAACATCTAGGAGCTCTATACTAACTTTTGGAAAATCGTAGCTTGTTCTGAAAAAAAAAGTAACCTATTCTTTAAAACACCAAGCTGAAGCAGGTCACTGACCAACGTGGATGTTCACCAGACATTACCATAGAACAGTTGTCTTTTTATGCTAATGAAATTAGCATTATTTTGGATTTTATCACAAGAAATATTTATTTGCATGGTTGTTAAACAGTGTATACCTGTAGAGGATATTCACACTACAGAGAAGCATACCTTGCAGAAATACATGTGAAGACAACCATGGAATATATTAAGCGCCAGCACTACCTGATGCATCACTTTGCTTACCTATGTTTAGCTTTTATGTCATTTTATTATTATTCACACTTAGTAAATTTATTATTTGTTTTTGGTTTGTTGTGTTTACTGATTTTTTTATTGTTTTCAAAATTTGCTTGACTACACTGTAGATGTTTTCTAGTCCAGGGTTTCCACAAATAAGCCTGCTTTTCGCTTGAAGTCAATTTTAACTACCCATGTTGTTAGATAAAATGGAGTAGGCAGAACTGAAAGTTTAAATTGAGTGGGTTAACAATCTGCCCTGCCTTTATTTTGATCTTTTCTAGAGGCTTGGTTTTTGCACGCAGGTCTGCATTTGTATTTATTCTTGTCACAGCACCGTTTTCATTTGAGAGATTTAACTGGTAAAAAAAACAAGCATTTACATAAGCACATTAGGGACCTGTGTGTATTTATTATGTATGTGAAAACAAGCCAAAGAAACTTCACGAGAGGTGTCACAAGTAGTAATGCAAAAAATAATCTACTCAGTTCCTTTAATTGATAGGAATAGATCTTTCACAAATGTATAGTTAATTTGATCCAAATTAGACATATTTAGACTAGCACATTTTATTAAAAAAGTAGGCCAGGATGGGTTTTTAAAGCAACGCTCATAAGAGAAATGCAATTTTTTTAGACTCGTCATTTTGCCTCCTGCCCTCGAAAGTAGCAGCAATCAATGCCTAAAGAAGTTTAATTAATGGCAAATTTATAGTATATGACGCATTAAATCTGCCGTTGTCTGTCACTGTGCAGCAGGTGGCAAGCCATTGTGTAAACATATTATAAACAATTCTGGAAATACTGGTTCATGAAAACTTTTGCCTTCAGACATCTGATTAAAACAGAAGGTGAATAAACTTTACAGTGCTTTACTTATTATATGTGCCTCATGTATGTACAGTAGGTCTTTTAAAACAAAGTCAGAAAGACAATGCCAAGCCCCACACTGTCAAAACAATAAAGCCAAAATCCATTTAAACATTAAATATCTTGTCTTTGTAGTGTATTCAATTAATTATATGTTGAAATGTGTTGATTATAAGCTGAAATGGATTTGCAAATCATTGCATTCTGTTTTTATTTATATTTTCCACCATGTTCCAACTTAATTGGAATTGGGGTTGAACATCTGTGTCTTGTGTTCAAGTAATAAATCAACTTGCACAAATTCAAATGTATTTGGCTCTTATTCTGGATGGAATAGGCTATATTACAATTTATTAATAATGTTTAGAGCTCATCTATAAAAATGTTTAAAAACCACCAACATTGACAGTGTAAAATAGTCACTCAAATACAAAAAAAAAAAAAACTGTCGATGTTAGTGTAGTGTGTTTTATGTACGGTATATTCAAAGTGCTCAAATCCGGCCATACTTTCCAAAACTAATGGGATGTTCACATCTGCATACGTTTTAATTAAGTACAAAATCTACCGATCTCTACTGAGCTTAAAAAGTTATCATGCGCACACTGAAATGCATGACTACTGAAACACATACACAGGTAGAGAATCTTAAAATGAACTCAAAATAAATAAAAGCCAGAATAAAGCTTTTCAAAATGAATATTTAGTTTAAAGCTTATCATATTTTAATGGAATTAACTGTGGAAAGGAGTTTTAAACAACTTCATTGTTTACTATTTTATTTTCAGCTAAATGTTTTCACTTTGCAGCATGCTGTAGTAGAGGCAAATTAGATGCAAAGCTCTACCTTGTCAGGTTTCTTTGTGTCAGACTGTTTAAAATGAGCAAAGTGGGACCAAATGAGTTAATATTCAATTCCTGTGCATGCATTTTGTTGATGTAGTGGGCGACTGCACTTGAAGTTTGCTCTTGTTTTCATTTCCTTGCTAATTAATGCCCTTACATTTTGCACACTTAACATATATCATTTGGGTTTCTAACCCTAACCCTAGAATAAAAAATGTGTGCTGAAACATAGCATTTCCCTATTGTTCCTGTATATAAAGCTAGGACAATGGCCTCTGTGCAGTTAACTAGTGACATAGTATACCCGGACAACAAATTAGTGATCTGTGACTGAATCATATCCAGGAGATTTGTCTCTCAGCCATAATTCTGACGAGAATTTACCACAAATCACAGGGATTTTTGCCACTGTTGGTAGACCCGTATGGCCGAATGCTTTGATACACCCTAAGCACACACATGTTCAGTGCCATCTGCATTAAAGTTACTACCACCTTAAACACGCAAGGTAAAAAAAATTGTCCAGGCAGTATATGTCTTAAGGAACCTGAAGTACAAGCTCTTTTAATGCCATCTGTACTACCTTAGCAGCACACACTTACACAATCTCCAGCATGGTCACGACTCGGATCACAGTGACAGAATTACGACAGTGTTGAAGGAGGTAAATTCTTTATAGTATAAGCCATCTGTTACTAATGAGCGCTGAGCTTTTCACACTAGTATCTAAAGTAATTGGTTTTACACTTGAAATGTTGAAACCTTTGGGTGGTCAGTGTACCTGAAGGTATTGTATTGAATTGTTGAAGGATGTGCTAAAGACTGATATTCTGATATCTTCTACCTTTGTCCACAGCATCCTGGGAACCAGACCTAATTGTGGGGAATATCAGCAAAATTTCAGTGGGTGTTTCATTCGAATTCCACAGAAAATGTTAAAATGGTTCAAGGAATCACAGTAGTCATAACTGTTAACCGATATGGAGATGAATCTGGAGCAGATGCACAGTCTGAGCTGGCTCAATACTTATCAGTGCAGAATAATGTTAGCTGTGGACAAAATATAAACGTAAGTCTTGATAAAGTTACCTGGATAAGTATTGTAAATTATTTAAATGATTTTCTTAATGGTGTTTTGTTATTCGGAATACCCACCACCAAAGCAGTCAGAAGTCTTGCACAATCTTATGTGAACCACGTGTTCCTGACTTTATGTTTGTTTGCTTTGTTTTTCTGTGTTTAACTTTATGCTTAATGATTTTTGTGATTCGTCGCTAACAAAATGTATGAACATAAAGTATAAATAAAATATTTGACTTAACCAATCATGAATAGTACGCAGAAAGACTTAAAGGGAAAAGGGAACACTCTGTTGACCTTCTGTCCACACAAATCTGAACATATGATGCATACAACTAAATATATTATTACACTTACTGCTTATTACTTGCACCTAATCTGAATTGTTTTGGGGGTTTTTTTTTTCAGATTGACTTGTCACTGCATTGTAACATAAGCTTATATTAAATGACTCAAAAGCAAAGTTCGGATGCTAAGACCTTAAAATTGGGATTATTTTTTTCAGTATTGCAAAGCACATAGATCCAAATGGATGTAGCAACTGGAAACCCACAAGTCTGTTTAATACCAACCTAAATCTCCTTTGTTAGGTGCTAGCATTGTATCTACTCCCTAATATTTTTTCAAAGGATCAAACTTATTTGTTTTTGCAGGCATGATAATTACCATCAATTATATGTCATATCCTTAATCAATTTTTCAGTGTTACCACCTGGCTATAATAAGATGATGACTGTCTCTTGAGCAGAGAAGTCTACTGATAGGGTGGAGTGTGGCTTAAAATATTAAAATAGTGGATTAAAATATTCAAGTTTTTGTACATTTATTTCATGACACATCTTTACTATTCAGTCTCTGTTACTCGTGTCAAAGACAATTTTCAATGTTTTGTGTATTCAAATTACCCACAAAGGTTTTTCACCTGCCCTAAATTTATACAGTGCAGGTCACTTTTTAAAGTAACATTTAAACTATTAAAAAACGCCCTATCTTCTTGTCCTCTAACAGTTATTGGGGTTTCTGCTATACCTAGCAACTTCAACAAGTGGAAAGTAGAGGTTTAAGTGCTTGCATAAGCAATATGTTGAATAATTGTACTACCCTGGAAAATCTCCATTCCTCCTATGTCTTTATTATGGTTTAAAAACATCCGTAAATTTGTTTTACATTTTGCATGTTTTCGAGTTTTTTCTGCTTCATTGGATATAAAATAAATACAATCTAAAATAATTACTGAAAAGGCCATTTGGAACAGACCATGATCTCCCCATGACATGCCCGAGTTTAACTGGTGTCTCTATGGTGTTTTAGTGTATGAGTGAGTAAGTAAGTGTGTGTGTGGATCTGGCCCCATCTCCAGGGTTGGATCCAGTCTGGGGCTTTGTGCTGCTGGACAGCCCTGGTCCTCTGCGAGCCTGAATTAGATTATGCAGGTATGTAAAATGAATCAATGGACAAAAACACTGCTCGTTGAGGACACTAATTGCAGAACGATATGCGCTTTCATGTCCCAGTCTCCAAAAGTCTCCAACAACACCAGAGATAGTTGCTAGATGTGTCGCTAGTCGCTTTTTAAAAAAAGTCACTAGAGGGGTCTAAAGGACGCTAAATATAGCGACAAAGTTGCTAAGTTGGCAACACTGGGTGTGGTCCGCTGAGCAGGTAGCATGGACATGTGTAACACTTTTAAGCAAACTGCTAATGGCCAGTATTTTGAAGGACATTAACAGTGTAAATTAATTAATATAAAAATTGCAAAAGCATGCAGTTTTTTTAAACATAAAAAGACACAAAACCTCAAAGCTCTGACTGGCCAATATCACCTGCAGGGTTTAAAACAGCACTGAAAATATCAAACAGCACCCATTGTTTCTCAGAAAAAGTTCACCACCAATATGCGGTGTTGATAATGCAGAGAAGCACAGTATGTGGTGGATATATTTTCCATTCCACCTTTTAACACTGTGCTTTTTATCGAAAATAGTATTTATAGCTTCTTCAGTGTGATTCCTCTCCTGCCTGACAGAGGTTCCTGTCATCTGAATTCTATTCGATATTCCACCGATTTCACAACTTTGCTAGTCTAGTCAAACATTCCTTAAGTATATGCTGTTGCACTCGTATGATAATCGTATGATATCTATTTGATGTATTAGAGGGGCAATTTACTTTCAATCTAAATGTGCATTATCGCTGTGTGTTCGCAAGAGTGAGGTAACTCATTCCTTAGGGCCTAACTTACCTCCCCCACCCCCCTCAAAATGAACATGCTGCATCAATTAACTCCATCATCTATGAAACTGCATACTCTGGCTGGGTTCCAGAGGCAATTAACGTCCCAAGAAGAATATATAGAAGAAATATTGGAACATGTTATACTTCACCAATCAGCAGCCAGGATTACCTGTGAAGAAGGAGGTAAAGGGTGTTGCCCATGTTTACATAGGTTTAAATGTATTGTGAAATATCATTACACTATTCCTTTACTTCTGGCAATGCTAAAATATATGGAAATGTCTTATATCAGTAACAGCCTACCCAAAACTCACAACGGTTAAGCGACTGCAAAAGTTTTTCACCATGTACTACCTCCTTAATGTAGAAGAACAAAATTATGATGAGGATAAAACATAACTTCTGGCCTAAAAACCTCCTTAGGCATTGGCTAGAAGGAGCATAACACACCTTTCTCATCCAGAATCATCACATAAATTGAATTTAAGTAAAATTACCTAAATGTCTGAACAGTTGCCAAGCTCTCACAGCATTGAAATGTACCCATATCAAATTAACATTTACTTTTAGGCCAGGGCCAAAATTTTACTATATTAGTCAGATGGCCAAATACAAAATTCCACAGAAACTATTCTAGCAGTTGGTCTTTCCACAGAGAGAGTCACTCCTGCCTGCTTGTAGCACCCAACCTAGTCAAAGACATCACCATCGGACTTGACCCCAGGTCATGTGGTAGGGGTGGACTAGACAGCTGCACCACCCAAGCACTACTAACATGAGATGTATCACAAATCAGCTTATTTAAAGAATTAACACTTATTTCAGTCTTATTTTAGTTCAGGGACCGTTCTGGCAGCACAAATCACATGAAGTCATTGAGAACTCGTAAAAGTATGTAATATGGTGCCCAAATTTAAACATTGTCAACTTCCTAATGACCTTTTCTAACTCCAATATTTCACAAAAAGGCACAAAAATCCTAAACCTAATTTGATGTGAATACATTTTATCGCTTTAGTGAAGAAAAACTCTACTCACTAGAAGAAGCAATTTTACACAGTTATATATTCAATTTCAATTGTCACATTAACTGTAACTTCTACTGTTTTTACACTACTCGTTTGTTTTGGGTGCATTGGGGGCAACTGTCATATGGCACTGGCACATGCACCTGCCCAAGAGCAAACACAGACACCTTAGTGACAGAACTTGGGAAGTAGCTCATTATGGATTGCAACGCACTGGATGCACACAGATCAAAGCTTATACACAGACAGGCAGTTGGTTTGGCCTTTCACAGAAATTATTATGTAATCATGTGATGTCCCCTGATTTAGCAAGTCCAAGTTACAATGTTACATCCAATACATCCCCTTAAGAGCACATCGATTCAAACTGATTTCATATACCATAAGTAATATCACTCAGAAAAACTTCAGGGTGTTGGAAGTGCCTCAGTATTTAGGATTTAATGTACTAACAGGAATGTTAAGACCGCCACTGTTAGGCCCTTGAGCAAAATCCTGAAACTTCACTACTCAGCTTAGTTCTAAGTCACGTTGATCAAAGCCATCTAAATTCACACTGTGTCCCAAAAGATTTGGGCTTAGATCATAGGTGGATGCCAGCCAATGAGCCGAATGAAAAGTTTTTATTGCCCTGATAAAATACCATAAAAAATTTCACCTCAAATGGTCTTAGCCTCCTACCTTTCCGCAGCTGCTGACATCAGATCGTTTTTAAGCTTATAAAATGTAACCATACTTTTATGATTTTCAGTGAAAAAGGCCATTCTCACTGATGTAGGTTTCCCTCTGGCCCCTATATATGTGCCTCTCTACTAACGTTCCACATATCCAACCAAAAAATATATGTGAAAAGATATTTCACCATGCAAGTTGCACTCTCTGCTACACTGACTGATAGAGAGGTACAACCACATGGTTCCGTTCAGCGTATTCTGAATCCAATGGGTGTCTCACAGCATAAAGTCTCATATTTGGCAGGAAGTAAAACATGCTCTGCAGAGTTCACCAAAGAGATTTTCAGTCAAATTGTTTTGAGCTCAGATGTACTCACCTCAGTATGTACAGTCATGTACAACTCCAATTCCAATTAAGTTGAGACGTTGTGTAAAACATAATAAAAAAAGAATACTGATTTGCAAATCCTTTTTAACCTATATTCATATTCATATTCATTGAATATATATATTCCAAGTTCAAACAAATAAAATTTACTGTTTTCTATTCTATAAGACAATGCCAAGCGCAGGTACTAGACTGACCAGCCTAGAACCTGCGCTTGGCATTGTCTTATAGCATTATAGAAAAAAAACAATTAAGTTTATCAGTTTGAACATTAAATATCTTGTTTTTGTAGTGTATTTAATTAAAAATAAGTTGAATACGATTTGCAAATCGTATTCTGTTTTTATTTATGTTTTACACAACATCATTACAGATGTAGAAGAAATAATTTGGCTTATTATCAGATAACCAGTTCTGTTTGCACTGGACAAAATCTTTGTTATTCAATGTAATTAACTAATTATTATCATTTGGGGAAAAAAGCAAGCTGGATTCACTTCCCTGCAGACTATTGTCTTTACAACATCTGAATCAACACTATACACACACACAAGACAGTACCATTACCCATCCTAGACATGAGGCAGCCTCTCTAGTGTTGTAGTTCACTTGGTTTAATGATGTAAAGAAGCAAATTTTATCCCACTACTTCATGGTGACTGTGACCCAGATAAGGAAATTGAAATAAGAGATTCAATAAGAAGAGGGCACATTAATTGGAACATATGCCTTGTCAATTATTAACATCCCACTCAGAGTGCTCAAATGACTGCTAAATTTAATCCAGTGTATATCTCTTATCACACTTGATCCTTTGACAACTTTAATCAAGTTCCAACATAGAATCATACCTAAATGTGATCTAAGCACAAAAGTGGAATCAATTTACCATGGCAGCTAACATGGACATCAACAGTATCTTCAAAACTGTGTGTCACATCAAAACCACAAGAGCACTCAGGTTCAACCCAGTTTATACTACAATTTTTTTTAAAGCAACTACATAATGTATAGACAGTGAATATGCAGTAAACATGGCAAGAAACACTTACCTTGATACTTACCTTGTAACAGTTAAAACATGATTTGACTTCATATATACTGCATCATGTACACTGCTCACAAACATTAAGGCATATTTCAAAATGAATTGATTAAATAAATAAATATGTGATTTTATTTCATTAAACAAGATTGTCCAAAAGTAATTGAATCGTGAGGTTACAAGTAACATATTCATGGGGTGAACAGAAGCATGTGGAAGGGCATGCCACATTTTGACTGTTCATAAGGTGTATGGTTTCCCAAAACTTCCAAAACACACTGACAGCGATGGGGAATGACAGGATCAGATTGTCCAGGAGATATTATGTGATTCTCTTTGTATTTATTATGAAATATCCCCTCATTTTTGTGAGCCGTATAGTTAGGTACAACAGACTACCTGACATGCACACTGAATAAATGCAGTTTGCTAGAGCCACAAAGAATGCTAGCATTCTACCTAAAAGTGCATGACTGAAGTTAAAAATGTGTGAAAAAACTGATTCAGGAGACACAGTATAAACATTACCAGCCTAGCAGGTAACATAGTTAGATGGCTTAGTTTTTAAGTTGTGCAAAAGAAGCCTGGAAACCATGTCAAAATATTTTTGCTGTTAAAGACAGTTCTATAGCAAAATAATTTTAGCATCTGAAAACTAATCACCATGTAGAATATGAAGATTATGACAAAATTCAGGAGTCAGCTGTCCACGACAAGCTTAAACCAGCCAGGGTACCAGCACAAAAATACATTCAGCAAACCTTAGCAGAATGATTTTGCAAAAAAAGCCTTTCAAAAAGAAAACAGATGGCAAGACATAAATGCTGTGATCAATTACATTGTGAAAGACACTACTAATTGTTGAGAGAGATGGGTACAAACAACTTTTGAATACTTTAGGCCCGAGATATACTGCTGATACAGATCTGATAACAGAATATTTCTAATTATTTATCTTAGCCATGGTATAAATATAAGTTACTAGCAGGTATCGAACTGACTGAGAATTGGAATTTAAGCTTAAACCACTTTGCCTTTCAGATGATGACTTGATTCTTACTTAAGCTGCTTAAATTAAACATATATTTATTTCATACTGGTATTTCAAATGTAATGTACCATCTTTATGTGTTTCAAAAATAATCATAAAACATAAATAACTGTGTTATAATCAAATTGTTTAAATCTGTGTTAATATTCAATAAATGAATCCTTGCTTGCATTTTTTGTTGGTTTACGTTTGACCCATAATCACAGTTTTAATGCTGTAACTTGACCTTCATTCTGCCTCTGGACAAATGCAAAACAGCAAAAATAAATCAGAAAAATAAATCAGCCAAAATAAACAGACTCCTATGATGTCAAACGAAGACTTTTAATGTGACAAATCACATATCATGAGTGCTCTTTATGTGGTGCCAGCTCATAAAATTTGCATAATGGTTGTACTGATTCTTTTCTCGTAAACTTTCTCAGCAAGGACCATAGGTTGTGCGTGTTTTATAAGATATGATGAACGCTTTCATAAAGCCCATTACGTAAAGGTCATGGCATTATTCAGCATGCTTGTGACCACCAAGAATTACACCAGGATCTGGACATGGGAAAAACACACTAGAAGGTTTTTGCCACATGCCAGACATGCTGTGCATACAACAAAGTCTGCCCAGTTTGTTTGCGTCTACCTGCAATATTCAACGCTAGGAACTGTGAAGACATTGCAAAACGAACTACTAATATTTTGGATAATAAAGTGGTGGGGATTAGATTTAAGTGTGGTATTGAACATTCCCTTGTAATGTACAACCTCTTTTGCAGTTTTCATCACTGACTGTGCAACACTGGCTTTCAGGATTTATTGATATGAATTACAATACATCTTTCTACTACCCACGATTTTCCCAGAGCATAACATCGCTACTGCCATGCTTAATAGTTTGCAATTTTTTTCTTAAAATGCCTTTTCTCAACAATTTGTTATTTAAAACCAAGATTTTCCCAACAAACCACAGCATTTAATCCCATGCTTATCTCAGTTTTGTGTTGCCTATGTAAGAATCCTCTTTCTGGATATTGAAGGCAAGTTTTTCTTATGACTCTTGCATTAGTTTGTATTAATAACAACGCAATGCATATCAGTACATTACTACTCCTGCAGCAGCCACATATTCCGGCAGGTCTCCACACTGCTGTAAGTGTATTGCTTTGCAGAACTATTAGGGGGCCTGCATTTTGTTCTGCTTCTATGTTTCATCTTAAATTGAACAGACAACCATAATTACACTTTGGGCAGGGCATTTTGCAAGATTTTTTTATTTTTCTAATTGACAATAAAAATTGTGATGTTAGAACAGCCTGTATTTTAGCACCATCAGTGGCTGAGCTGAAAAATAGCCAGCAGATACAGTGCATCCGGAAAGTATTCACAGCGCTTCACTTTTTCCACATTTTGTTACGTTACAGCCTTATTCCAAAT
>JAUZSU010201107.1:0-11622 GCA_034780255.1 Parotocinclus maculicauda
ACCCAACCCTCACCCCGTCACCCCACCCTCACCCAACCCTCACCCCGTCACCCAACCCTCACCCCGTCGTCCAGACCCAACCCTCACCTCGTCACCCAGACCCAACCCTCACCTCGTCACCCAGACCCAGCCCTCACTCCGTCACCCAACCCTCACCCCGTCACCCAGACCCAACCCTCACCCTGTCACCCGGACGAGCTCTAAATCCCGGGAGCCTCTGGTGAGGAGGAGCTTGTGTTCCAGTATCAGTTCCAGTCTTACACTAAAAAGCCCCACCCGAGCTGTTCTTCCGTCGTCCGCCCCAGCCCAACCGTACTCAGACCTAAGAGGGCAGGAACTCACTCCCTCCTCTGTTCGACCGAGTAGGTCATACCACCCAGACTTTTAGTTTAGTTCGTACTCTAACCTAGTGGTCTAGCCATAACTATATGTTTCTTGTTAAATAAGTGTACAGTCCTGAATCTTTCTCCCCCATCCAACACATCTACTACGAGAACAGATTGTTCACTTACCGCCTTGTGTGCTGTTGTAATGTAATTTAAACGTTTTGGCTTTTATATATGGACCAAGGACAATATATCTGATATTCTGTTTGAAACGTTGATGCAGAATAATCATCACGCCAGTGCAAAGAGACCAAAACACTCCAGTCAAGTGTTTTCCCTGCAGCCTGAGACCATGATTCAGCTCAGGAACTCCTTGAGTGCTAAATCAAAGAAAATCCTCATCTTTGGCCATGTTATAAAACAAAATCTTAAATAAAACAAAAAGCTAAAGCACTGATTCACTGAAAATGGTCGGGTCCACCCAAGGGTTCTTCCTTATAATTTTTGTAGGGGTTTTTCTTGCCGCTGTCGCCCTTGGTTTGCTCAATGTGAGATTGGGCATAGAGGATAATATTATACTGTAAAGATGCTTTGAGAAAACACTCCATTTATAATGGACATAACTGGACTTTTGAGACATTTAGGATTTAAACTCGTGTTCGGTTTAATTGGAGCGCTGTCACACAAGTAGGTGTAATCTGATTCATATTTACACTTTCCCTAAAACACCTTAGGTCGCAAGGCAACGGAACACACACTGATGAGTGAGCACATGGATGCACGTGTGATTAATTCAGGAAAGGTTTTTACTGCTCTGTCCTGGTCAGCGCTGAGGGCAAAACAGGGCAAAGTCCTAATAAGTAAAGCCTGGACTGGACACCAGACCATTTCACCAATAGTGTCTGCATTTGAGGCTCAACCAGGCACTGTTCAGACTCAACCCAGGTCCACATAGGGGTTACAAACCCCCTTAATAATTTGGTGCAATGCTGTACCATTCAGTACTGTAATTCCTATAACATGAAACATTACCGTGTGGTTTCCTGCCTTCAAAGCTGCAGTTCTCTTTTCTCTCAATAGGTGTCACAATGGTCTTTTATAATACATTTTTTCTGCCATTTACGAATTAGATATATATAAGACAGATTTTTATTTTCTGTTACATTTCTTAAGACCTCAGACTTAAAAAAGACTGCTGTTAATCAGCTGGACCTTACCTGCTCCTAATATTCAAATATATTAATTTACATTTACATTTCCAGCATTTAGCAGACGCCCTTATCCAGAGCGACTTACAACTGATACAGTCTTCAATTGTGGGTTAAGGGCCTTGCTCAAGGACCCAACTGTGGCAGTGGCGAGAGTCCAGAGTCCAGTTCCTTAACCACTAGGCTACCACAGTCCCCAGTATTAATAATATTATTCATGTTTTACTGTGCGTCTCGTTAAGCATTGGGTTCAGGATTATATGTCTGAACATAAATCTGTATTTGCTGTTTCCAGGTGCCGGCCAGGCTTATTGGACGCCCTGGCTAAATCGTACACGAGTTCCACATGAGAAACGGAACCAAGTCGCCCTCGTTGAGTCGTTCAGAGTCAGCTAATGGGCGAGCTGAGAAAGGAAACCTCAGCATTAGAAGGGAAAGTGCACTGCAATCGAGTTCTAATAAGAGACTGTGAGACAGGGTGATTGATGAGAGTGAGAACAGTGCGTCTGTCCACCTTTTGTAAGGCAGATCGAGATATTTATGCATGTAGGAGCGAATAGAAATGATACGAGCTGTCAGAAAGTTGTGTGTGTGTGTGTGTTAAGTGGGATATTAGGCACTGGTGACCAGCTCTGAGGTGCTAGGTCTGTACGGTGAGGTAATATCCACTTTGGTGGCCGGTTATGATCCTGCCCTGAGTGTTAAGCTCTCTCTAATTCCCTTATTGATCGCGGAGTGCATATAGAGAGGCCTTGGCTGACTCGTGCTCAAACCCGTTCTCTCCTTTCTTAACCCTTTCCTCTCTCACGTACACGTACACAAACACTCTGGCCATTTTTAGTCTCGTCCATGTCTAGGTGTTTGGATTCGGATGCCATGACCAGTTTCTGGTGTTGCTGTTAAGTCCAGGTTTAGTCTACGTTTGGATCCTGGCACGGGTGTAGAGTCAAGCAGTTTGGTTCCAAATCAAAGTTTTTCTTCCACCTTTGTTGTATGCAAAGTTACGAGTTCAGATGCAGTTCTCAAGTCCAAGGGTTTAAATCCAGGCCTTTGTTGTGAAGAAGACTTTGTTCTTAATGACGGACCTGGTTCAATTAAAAAATCGAATCAAATGATTTGATCAGTTCCAAGAGTTTGGTTTTTTGTGCTGGTCACAGTGATGACGTGAACCTGATTCCAGAGCAATAATGAAGAAATGAGTCCAGCACCACGGACAGCACACTTCAGCACTCGTCCTGTGTATCATGAATGGGAACAGTTCGGGAACGGCCTCCAGGGGGAGGTTCTCACTGTTGGGCTTTTACTTCCAGTGTGGAGCACCTGCCCTAGATTCAGAGCGTATATACGTGGGTCTGAGACACCCTCTGTCTGCGCAGTCGAGCGTCCCTTCATTCATGCTCTTTAACCATCTGGCTGGTCGCGTTACTTTTCTGTGAGGCGTGTGTGACGGTACATCACGGCCTGTTCCAGATACGGGGCTAAAGGAACTCCTTACGGAGCTTGCTCATTAGGCACATAAGCCCGTCCTTTGCCGCAGCCTGGTTCTGTTTCCCAGTGTGAGGGACAGGATACACAAAGCGAGTCCGGTTTAAAATTCAGCCACAGCCTTTAATGAAACGTCCCAATGATGGAGAGATGAAAAGATTTCTTTGCTTTTTTTTTTGGGACTAATTCTGGCTTCTTGTGTTTTCCACCAGCAACCTGCTTTCTTCGAAGTATGTGGAGAGGCATATATCAGAAGACGGGAAGCCAGTCATCTCTAAAGTAAGTAAGGCGACAGGCGACGCAGGAAGTGGGACAGGCTTTGTCTGCCCCAAGGTGCTCGGAGTTTGAAAATAGTTTGCAATAACAAGTAAAATAACACTTAGTGGAAAAAACATGGACAGAAAATTCCTTACAAATACATTTTTTACTAGAAGGTCCCAGCCTGTCCTCTCCGTGTCTGCGTGGGTTCACTCCGGGTACTCCGGCTTCCTCCCACAGTCCAAAGACATGCATGTTAGGTTAATTGGTGTCCCATTTCCTGTTTACAAACTGGGTTTCGAGCCTCATTTACAGACCCTCCACGTCCTAATAGAGCCATTTTGTTTTTGCAATAATTCTATTTGCGTACGTGTTTGTGCACCGCACGGTCGGGTTGCATGGGCGCGCGTAGAGTGGGCGGCGTAACGGCAAGGCACTGATGCATGCTGGGTCATTAGTCTGGGATCCTGGCGCCAAGCCGAGAGAGAATCTCACGATCCATTTTCAGTCCTTTTTTCAGCTTTAATACGCCAAGGTGCGTGAGCCCCTTAATGCGACCTTTTCCTTTTTAAAACTGTAACACAATGGCCCCAAATCGAGGCTCTCATCTTTAACATCATCAACATCGTCCTGTGATAATGGCACTGACCATCTCTAGAGACCACATGGCTGTGCGATTCATATTAATCCGATTTTAGCAGGCTGAGGCTGCAATTCAAAGGGGTGTCTGTATACTTTTGGTTATGTAGGTTTCACCAGATATTAAAGGAGATCTCTCTGATATAAGAGTTAGCCGACTTCTTTTGGTCTCTACTGGACGTCTCGACTGGTCATTAGTATGCACAGACACACTCGCAATGCCAGCGAGCCAACGTGTGTGTGTGTGTGTGTGTGTGTGCTGATGAATTGCCTGCCATTTAGTTTCTTAGCAACGTGGCCAGGTTGTTTGTGTTTGCGTTCCCATAAGTAGACCACAAAACCAGATACCCGGACCGAGTTTTGTCCATTTCGGTTGATCAGAACTGCTCACCTGTTATACGATCACCGTTATGAGGACACATGTGATGTAAACAAGGTAAACAAGGAGAATTTATGGCCTGTATGTTTTCTCTCCCAGGGCGCCGAGCATTGCTACTACCACGGAAAAGTGCGAGACATTCCCAACTCTTTTGTTGCTCTGTCCACTTGCCATGGAATGCAGTAAGTTTTTGTCTCACACACACACCCACCGTGTCTCACTATCTTTGTGGGGACCGCCCATAGACACCCCCTATACCTAACCTTACCCTCAGTAACCTAAAGCAAATCTTTTGACCCAATATTTTCATAGTGTCAGGATCTGTTAAGCAGAGCCATAACTTTTTGTTACAGAGGAATAAACAGGATGTGACATAGAAGCCAAATAGCCTTAGTTATTCATATCAATAAAGAATACTCAGTTAAGGCAAATGTGTCGACCTTGTCACTCGGCGAACAAACTCTGTGTGAGCGAATAAAACCCTAGACGAATCCTTTGGGTGTAGATTGTGATTTCTCCACTAAGAAATAAGCAAAACAAATGCAAACGTGTTAATTTGCAGCATCGGAACGGTTCCAGTTATTGTATGGTCACAGCGCTTTGGAAGCCACCGAGCAGAAGGCGGTTCAGTCCCGCTGCTGTTCGGCTCAGCACTTTCTCCGAAATTCTGCAGCATTTTACATTTCTGAGCGTTGCGTTGTGCTGAGCCTTTAAAACATTTCAAATAATACCTTCGGGTTTCGTTTGGGGATGTGGGGCAAGTTTAGATACCATCATGAGGACCAATAATTATAGAACGATCTGACAGTTTATACCTTGTGGAGACACTGCTGGTAGGCATTGAATTAACGGGTTCTAGTAATGCTATGGTAGTGGAAAGACCCGTAAGGACAGAAACCTACGGTGACAGCGGCAAGGAAAAATCCTTAATTGTGATGAGGAAGAAACATTAGGAGGACCAAGACTGAAAATCCTCCTTAAGCAACTAAACATAATTACTGAACTATATAGAAGATAGAAGATCTGACCAAGTTCTGACTTTTTCTGGCTGTTTGGATGAAACAGATTTATTTGGGATGCAGAACTTTACCATATTTAGATCGAGTTTTTGAGGGGTGGCTTTTAGCGCTTCTCCAATTGGACATTTTTCAAAACAACTTTTCAAACTGGGTCAATTTTCTGTCCTTTTTTTTATCATTCTTGGGCTTTTTTCCTGAATGGATACTTCTTAAAACGTGGTTTGAAAGCAACGTTTGGTTTTCCCAAACCAAAAAGTTTTTGGGAAGTGAAATAGGTTTTGTTTTTTATTAAATTGATTGGGGGGGGTGCTTTACTTTGACTTTAATATATTAGAAGCAGGCAGTTCTGGCCGGGGCAGGTTTTTTTGGATTCAGAAAAAGCCATAAGAAGCCTTTAAAGATAAATGAACAATCTCTCTGTCTGTCTTTCTTTGTGCAGTGGGATGTTTTTCGATGGGAATCACACATACCTTATTGAACCAGATGAAGAAGACAATGAGAAAGTAAGTACACCTGTATATTCACACACATTCACACTAAACATCCAGCCTGGAAAAGATCGTGACCCAAACAACAAATTAAATACAAATAAATGATCTTTTCATGAAAGAATCAATGGAACCGATGCTTGGGTGCTAGAATGGGAGACCTGGCAGTTCCATCCAGCCAAGCTGAGCCAATGGAGCCACGACTGTCTGGTCAAGGCCACATAGGCTTCGGGAACTACCCCCGAAGAACACGGGGCACCGGGATATTCCTTAGCCTCATTGCTCCAATCCTCATGTCCCTCAGACACAGCCTGGGCAGAGATATCCAGTTTAGCCAATCTGGCAACCCTGTTTGTCCTTCCCATACTTTATACGGTAATTTATTAGTACAGAAAGAAAAGAGCTTAAATCTTGCGGTTAACCGATCTATTTCTGGTGCACGGTGTCACATAACGGCGATCAATAATGATATCTGATCTTTATGATCCAATAAAATAAGACCCGGATTAGAATTCCAGGTCCGTTTTTTGCCACGAGGTAGACATGCGCTCAAAAACGTTTAATTGTTTGGGGACTCTAACCTCCTCCGTTTCGTACAAACGGGACATACGTGGTTTTCGTGGACACATCTGGTGTGACATGGGAGCTCCTGGTCTCCCTGAGTCCCCGTTACTCTCCTGAATCCCTCAATGGTTTTGGTTTTGACCGGTTGGCACTGACCCCACCACCTCATCCATGTTCACACAGTGGGGAAGCTGGACTCTGATTGTGTGATACGATGCGTATAGACACCAGTATAACCCGTAGTGACAAGTCCAGGCCTGTTGGCCATATGGTTTACGCATCTGTCATCCGCAGTGCTGCGGTAGAAGCCTGGGTCCATACCGTCTCTCAGTGTGGGACGTGGAAGAAAGCGTCTAAAGCCAGAAGAACCACAAGTTTTATTTCCTACACCAATTTACCTGTTTAAACGAGCAGCCAGCTAATGAGTATTAGAAAACAATCCTTCTACAGTCTGAAGAATCCTTCAGGAATGTTTTTTTTGCTCTTTTTCGGAAGGCTGTGTGAAACGGTTAAGATATGCTACAAAGATTTGGAGATAGAGGTCGGTGGAGAAGCGGATTATGGCGTGACCAGTGCAAGTTTGACATTTTTGGGTCCAGTTTTCAACGATGTTCTACGTAGTTATTGCTGCGTTACTTAAATAGCACTTCTAATGGTGGCCTAAGACTTTTGCACAGTCTGGGTTGAACCAGAAAAAATGGATTCGTGTTACTGTTGTTGTGGAGTTCGCTCGTTCTCGTTCTGTTGGCTGGCAGACGGCGCGTTTTTTCAGCTAGAGCTGAATTACTGGTTTGTTGTGTTTTGCATGCACTTATGTCTTGTTTTTTCTGTCAGTTTTCATACCTTCTAGTCAGAGTTTCTCTTTGGGGAGTGTGCTGGTTGTGTTCAGGCTGGTATTTAAAGCAGGTTTCAGTTGAACAGGCTCAGTGCCACTTCTGCTTTCTTGCCGTTCCACACACTCCGTCCTTGTTCCAGTGTTCCCTCAGGAGGGGGTCAGGTGGAAGAGGATATAAACACACACACACACAACAGTAAAATGCACAGCAATCCAATCCTGCAGCAGCACTTCCTGTGTATGCACTACAGTATACACTGCTCACAAAAATTAGGGGATATTTCTAAATGAAATCTCCCCTCATGGCATCTCCCCTAATGTTTGTGAGCAGTGTGTATTCGACTTTTCCAGACGTTTGGTACAGTATAACGGTATTTAATTATATTTGGTAAGCGTTATATCGCTCGGTCTCATGTAGGGGCACGGGTCTGGGTCTGGGTGATACCATTCTCCAGCCTGCTTTCTATTCACAATGAAAATCCCTGGAGAGAACAAGCTATGGAGCTCCCCATTCAGATCGCTCACACACACACACACACACACACCCCTCACCCCACCGTCTCACACTTAACACACCCCATTCCATTCTACACCAAATCATCCGAGAGACCATCTGCCTCGAACCCCAATCCTCTCAGATTCCCTCCGCCTTGTGCACATCTGAAGCTTGGGGGTGCGGTAACAAGAAAATGTTCCTTTGCACCCATTTTATTAGTCAAGAATAACACAGCCAGACACATCAATCTCACGTATACTCTGTGAATATCAGAGCACACACACACCAAAGATCAAATTAATAATACTCTAAAGATTCCGCACTCAGCAGATCTTCATATCAAAAGCACTGAGCAATCACAGAAATGTGGAATAAATCTGTGCAATTTATAATAAGTATTAATCTCGTTCTTGCTATATATACTGCTCACAAAAATGAGGGGGAGAATAAAACTATTTTGTAAGAATATATAATCTTTTTAAATAGCTTTTTAGACAAACTAATTAAAATCAGACCCAACTTGTTTACCAATCATAACGAGCAGAACTGCCCAGTAAGAACTTTTTATTAAAAACAATATTTCTACATTAGTATTAATGTAGCATAGAGATATTTGAAAATGTGAATATAAAGAGGTTAGTAATAACAGTATGGCATTTTCATTAAAAGGCATTTTTAGCACAGAATGAAGATTGTAACAGTTCAGTCTCGTTTATCCCTCAAGGGCAACAATTAAACGTGATATAAACAGTAGTTAAGATAATAACAGGAACAACGAGCAAGGGCAGCAACACAAACAGTAAATACCTAAAATTAAAGGAATTAAACATAAAAAATCATATAAAAAAATCAGTTGGTCATTAAAAATACTTCTCTCTGACATTTTAAACCTGAAACTGCCGATGCACAATGGTTTGTTTGCCTCTCTGGATGGCATGCAATTAAAAAATGGATTATAAAAATGACAAATCGCTTGTCTGATGTCTCTGGAGGTTTTGGCTGCGAATATGCATACAGAAAAGGTAATGGTTTTTAATTTCTTTCTTATCAGCATTAATATTTTTAAGTATTTGTTTGAGATCTGGCCCTGCTATCCAGGATACTCATGCATGCTCCAGACCTTAGTACCATCCTCTGCTCTCCAAACCCTAATCTATAGCAGGTGGGGGCCCAAAAATTTGCCATTTCTAATAATTTTCAGCTGAAAACCTTAAATGGTCAAAATGTCATAAAGAAAAATCTTTACCTGTTACATTAAGAAACAGGCTGTTCATAGTACACTAGTACACACAGACTGCACACCATAATTGTAACAACAGGAACAAAATAGCTGCAAGTACAAGTTCAAGGCGACGTCCCGAAAAAATCGTACAAGACACACCCGTTTAAAAAAATTAACCAAAAAGGAGGCACTGGCATAAAATCAAGGCATTAATATCATGTGCATGTTAGTGTTTACTTTAGTATTAAAGCATTATGATGAAGTATAAAGTACAGTGTTACTTAAATTGTCTTTGTGTAGTGAATTTGTAGTGCTACTGTCGTAGGACAGTGTCTCTTTTGTAAACAACAAAGGAACAAAGGAAAAAAAGACAGATAAAAAGGGATAGGAGCTTCATCTCTCAGCACAGCTGACCAGAGGAGCCTCTTAATTTCCGAAACGAGTGCAGCTACGAAAATGCCTCTTCTTTCTAGGTTCTAAATTCATACTTCTGATCTTCATAAATAAGTGATTATTCTCTTAAACTTTCATATATAACCCAGTCACTAGCTGACAATTTAAGGTGTCCAGTATTTCCTTTTGGCCACTGGGTGGCGTCGTGGGATCAACTAGAGTCTATAAATTGTGCTCCATGGTCAAACGAGCGAATCGGAGTAGACAGAATGCAATTTTTCGGATTCGGATCCGATTTTGGTCTGTGTAATTTGATTAAGTGAAAGAATTGAAGCAGGAAAACGAGTTTATATCTGTTGAATTTGGAAGTGTAATGAAAGGCGGCGGCGGGTGGATTGACACTGAATTTTTAAATGATTTTGAAGGCGTGTTTACAAATGCTCCAGTAGTAAAGCATTAAGAAGTACTGACTCACTTTACTCTGTTAGGAGAGGGATATCAATTTCAATTCCGGACAAACGCGATCGTGTGGAGTAGCGATGCCCGGCGTACCTCTGAGAGGGGGCATGGCTTACAGACGGGGCATAGCTTTGAGATGGAGCGTAGCTTTGAGATGGAGCGTAGCTCTGCGAAGGGGCGTAGCTCTGAGAGGGAGCGTAACCGTAAGCCTGCGAGACTCCTGCTTCGGACCCGTATCCATCTTGCATTGGCATCTGCGCCACGTAGACTTGCGGGGGCGCAGGTGGGCCTGCCATGGACGGCGGGTACCCCTGCACCGGCACGAACGCTGGGGCGTCTAGAACCGCAGGGGGGAAGCTCTGGGGCGCGTAGGTCACGGGCGGCGGGAGCCCGTTCGTCATTAGTGGCCGGGCAGACATGCCGGGCTCCTCCTCCAGCGGCAGCCAGAAGGGCGAGGGCAGTTTCTTGCACATGCAGTACCACATGAACATCAACAGGGCGGCGAGCTCGAGGCCGCCGGCGCTCCCGATGGCCACGTAAACGGCAAACTCTGGGGCGAAAATGTCGGCGTATCGCGAGTTCAGCTCGCGCGTGCGGAAAAGGAACCAGACGGACGGCGGCATGGCGACGGCTCCCGCCAGCAGGAGAAACATCCCCGCCACTAGGTGGCAGCCCGAACTGTTTACCAAGCAGCGACTATTCTTGATGTCATCGGGGGCTTTGGAGCAACACACGGTCTTGCACATGCCTGTGAGACTGATCAGCAGAGCCAGGCCAGAGAAGAACAGCCATGCAGGAAACAACAACAAAACCCCAAAGTCATTAAGTGCAGACCAGAAGCACCCCACAAGCTTTGTCATTGATGAGACTCTCCAACCTGGTCATCCCTTTTTAAAGTGGCTCAGGTCTTTCTCCCATATTCCAAAATGAGAATTCACCCCCCTAATTTATCCCAGATCATTGCATATCACGAGCAGATATGATGCAGGGTATTTTCACACGCTCCTTCTGATAAACACAAACCTGTCGGTAAGCAGAACTGCAGCAGCCGAAGGTCAAGCTGGTCTACTTTAGAGTACCACTCAGCATCAAAGTAGTAACACCCGGAGGAGCCATCTCTCCGGACACATTTAGTCCACAGTCCATCGTACACGGTCACGTTCTTGGCGTTGAGGTTGAACGTGAGCAGGCGTGTGGTCCTCCACTGCGGGATGACTGTCGCGACGGCCAAGCCGATCACAGAGAACACCGCGAGGACGAAGGAGAACGCAGTGGAGGCGTGAATGTCGCGGCAAGACATGGCGGCCGAACTGTACGGACAAAAAACCTGGAAACGCAAAAACGTTTCGTTAATACGAACGTTCTAACTGAATGCGCCAGTGTTCGAATGTGTGTCAATATATGTTCCATTAGGTTTTAATAGTAATAAAATTAAATTAAATAGTAATTCTGGTCATGTCGAGTGTGCAAGAAAGATACGTAGCATTGCCCGTCTTCCCTAATCTCCATTTTTTGGGCCAGCTAAATTCATCTCTGCTCATTATGGGATAGTCCAGTTTAAAATATCCTCTCATTTTTGCGAGCAGTATAAAAACACTAAAAAATCCTATTATATACATGTAATGTTATTCGCTTATTTGGACCAAAATTCCGTTTAATCGGACCAAAGAGCGTGAGAGCGAATAAGAAAAAGAAGCCACAAGTCGCCCCCTAGCGGATGCAAAGCGGATCAGCAAGATATGGGAGGATTTTTGGGATCCCCAGGAGAATTTATTTTTATCAAAGGTCAGGAAATCCGAAAAGTTGTGTTGACAAGAGCAAAACCAGCGGGAGGTGACCACGCCCACCACT
>JAUZSU010201117.1:0-11621 GCA_034780255.1 Parotocinclus maculicauda
CCCAGAGTTGCCGGGTGGGCACCGGCTGGCCCGCGACCCCAAGTGGAATAAGCGGAAAAAGATAATGAATGAATGAATGAATGAATGTTTGCATATTTGTAGTCATGTAATGTAGTAGGAACTATGGGCAGTGTGATTATAGATACATAGATCCCAGGTCTGTGTAGCCCTCCGCAAATACACAGCACATTTTTCCAAAGCCAGTCATTATTTACCACAAACCCACTGACAGCATCATTTAATCTTCTTCATTTGAGTAGTAAGAGGAGTTTCACTGTGAGAAATTGATGGTGCATGTTGTCTTTGCAGCAGCTATTCTTTCTTTATGTTAATATAGCATAGACGTGCAGCCCCTGTGGATGGGTAAATAAATCCTAGATGCGGGTAATAAATTGATGGTTTTATTAGAGGCTTTTCTGGTTATCTGACCTCAGAAAGGAAAAAGGATACACTACAAGACAGGAAAGGCTGTGGATTATTGATTTTGCATCGCTTTGCTGCACTCAGGAGACGATCCATAATGCATTAAGTACTTGAGCTGGAGACACGACTGTCTATACACCACCGTGACACAGGCAGTGTCTTTTGCTGTCTTCTGCCACATCTCAAACGGTTTACCTTATGATTTAAGCGTAGCCTTCTTCAGTTAATGCGGCAGACACACAAGGGGAAAGCTTCAGTAATGCTTTAGTTTCAGCAGCAAATGATAATGTAATATGTAACATAATGTTTTAGCACTGAATATAACCTTTGATTTGTGTGTATACTTACCTTAATTTTCTTTGGTACTGTTTTGTAGCTTATTTTTGGAATAAATAAGAGCAGGATCAGTCAGTATCAATAAATCAGCATGCGCTGATGTAAAATGTTCAGCAAACAGTACAGGTAAGCGCCGTTTAATGACCATCCGATCCACATCTACTCACTTTAACGCTGATTTCATAAGAATTATAACAAATTTTAATAGGAAAAAAAATCTTATTTAAAAAGCCAGCTGGTCAAATTTTTTTAAAGTTTCAGCATGCGTGGTTTTATTGACATAAATATACTACTTACAAAAATTACGGGAAATTTAAAATAAAATTTATGTTTATATTTATGTCATACTTTGATGTTTTGTTTACAGTTATCTTGGTTGTCAGGAATGTTGATTTACTTTGTACATTTTTGTGAGCAGTATACCAATTGAGATGATCATAAAACTAACATTGCACTAACATCACATTAGTAATGTGATCATTGCCAGAGTCTTATTAGAATAGTATTCCCATAACGTTGTATTAAAAATACCACATATTACAGAACTAGCTCTATTATGTGACCTGGCTATCTTCCACAATATTGTGTGTTATTACTTTTGGGGTTGTGTATGTGCACAATTCTTTTGAATCTTATATATTTCCACATAAATATGACCTAAAGCATCATTAAATGAGACAATATTTGAATTGGCTGTTGATTTAATGAGGAAACTAATCCAGTAGTACATACTGTAACTGTCAGTGGCAAAATTATATAAATCCCTATGATTAGCATTTTATATGAAGGTGAAATTAAATCTAAATGACTAAGACTGTGAGGCTGGTGGTGTCTGTATTAATTGTAAGTCGCTCTGAATAAGGGCGTCTGCTAGATGGCATAAATGTAAATGTGAATGTAAATGTGTCTGTCACACCACACTTCATGCACAGTGGATTATCCTAATGGTTACAGTGACTGTGTGAAGGAATGTTTTTGACTGTTTTATACAGTCACCATTATACAGTAACATACTTGAAAATGTCAGATTGCACATCATAAACACAACAATTAAGATATTATCGTAGAAAATACATTTCACACACCCCTAAATCCCATTATAATTAATGCAAAAGACTACACTTATAGTCTTGTGTTGGGTTTTTGCCAGATTACAACCATAAAAAAGCAAGATCTGAGTGTCAGGAACCTACTAACACTGGGTGGTAATTAGGGCTGCAAGGATTAGTCAGCGTCCATTATAAAAAATTGTGGAATTTTAGTGCAATGCACTACATTGACTGCTGGGGGCAGTATCACTTCCATTGTTTGGAATTACTGCTTTCTGTAGCAATGAAGACGGCCATATTGAATGATGGTTCTGTTGCCACCCGATTCACGTCCCCCTGCCCACGTCCTGCCGAGCAAGAGCAATTTAAAGAAAATAAAACAATGAAGCAAGTTCAAGTTAAAGCAAAAGGTCTTGTTCTATAGCAGCAATTGCTTGAACTATATATTGTTTTTATAAAAATAAGCATCACATGATTTCAAATGTTACTTTGTGTGGGTATGTTTTTGCCACTTGTTTGTTTTAACCAGCTACTCTAAGTACTGTAATTTCTTGTTAGAAAACATGTATCTTAGATGGTTAGCTAACACATTGAGTGCATGCAGTTCATTAGCGATTTATAGGAATAACGTTAGCCTGTTTCTCTGTTTAAGCTATTTTATGATACCAGTGTTCATTCTACAAAGTGAGTCAAAAGTCACAGGGCACAGACACTGTCAAAACCATTGTTGAGGTTTCTTGTTGGTAGCAGTCTTTAGACGCTTACTACATGGCTTGTCGTCCACAGTTCTGGTTTCTCTGAATTTGGGTATGAGGGATGCAACAGTGCTGTGTGAAATTGGTGATCTTTCTGGATGTTGGTTGTTGAAGTCTGTGGCTATGATATAGCATAGTTCCCCGGACATCACAAGACATATTGCAAATCTGATTGCAGCACTTGATTTCTGAGACAACTGTGGTCTTCTTTGATATGTTACATGACCACATTCCCATTGGAAAAACTTGCCCATGATGCAATATGGCGACTTTTAAGATGACTTTTTAAGATAGCCTCTCTCACCCATTACCTCCTGGTATATTCAGATCATTTTCTCTTTTGTTTCTTAAATCAAATGGGGTCCTGAGTCTTTTGACTCACCCTGTATATATTCCTCCACTTAGTGGAAGCTAGTTAGTCTCTATTTTTGAACACATCAGTAATTCAGTTGTAAGATATTTAACTGTTATCGTTATATCGGTGTCTCTAAAGGGCCCTCTGTGTGCGTGTGTGTGTGTGTGTGTGTGTATGTGTGTGTGTGTGTGTTGGTTAGTACAGCATGTGCTGGCACAGGAAGCAGAGATGAAGAGCATAACAAAACATAATAATAGAAAAAAAAAATCAATAGAATTATCGACAACCAAAATGATCGTTACTTGCAGTCCTAGTGCTAATGCTAACTGTCTTATCTGTTGGATGCATTGTGTTTTGTGTTTATGTACAATTCATAACAAATCCAGTCTTTTTCCTGTGCAGAGGGAGTAACTGAGTGTTTGGTCTCCCTCATCAGCTGCTTCTTAGAAGACAAGACCCCCATTGGACCCTCAAGGGCAACCACTGAACCATGAGCACTAAGTAGCATGAGGAAGTGTGTTATGAATAAACTGGCCCTTCTCATGTATATAATTAACTTTTTATTTTTTTAAATAACGTTTTACTTTGTTATTTTATGCTATAGCAACGTTAACTGGATCTTGCAAATATACATTTGAACATCCATTGAGATTTCTTTTTTTGTTTTTTCTTCAAATATGACATTCTCAAGTTGACCAGGCAAAACATGAAATATTTCAGGTTCAAACTTTTTTGATGTGTGGTTGTTAATCACTTTTCTTCCCCATTCTGATGCTCAGTTTAAACCTAAATGAAACCTTAATTGAGTTGGTTCCATGTGATTGGCTGATTAATTAGCATTAATAAGCAGTTGGACATGCATACTTTTTAGTCTGTGTTTTTTTTCTCAGTAAATAAATCCCGATGTCTAATATTTTATAAATTGACACTTTATTGACTTTTAGAACTTATAAAATCTAATCAGGTTTTATCCCATATTTGTTTATAATCATATTATTCATATTTCAAAGGATTAACAAATTTTCAAGCACCAGTGCATTAGATTGCTATATTAGAACAGCTTTACATTTGTTTGAATAAATAACCAAATTGAGCACAAGCTGGGAAGTCCAAATTCACAAAGAGCGTAATTGCTAATGGCTGCTCCGTGAAGTCGCCTTTCATTTGGTGATTGTGTAAAAGCGGTGATCTGGTTCTGTCCTCCCTGTGATTTTGAGATTCCCAGAGCAAAATGTAAATACGCCATTCATTAGATTCATCAAATTTGTTTATGCCAATGCCTTGTGTGCTGTGAGATACCACTGTTCCATTTGCATATTTCTGTGGTTGTGTGTGTGTGTATGTGTATTTGTGCGCTAGCTGCTGTTTTAAGTTGTTAAAGTAATTATGCCTTAATTGACAGCATACCATGTCAGGGGAACTCGTGATTTCTCAATGTACTTTTTGGGTACGAAATGCAAGCATTTGCTGGAACATTTCTTGGGTTTTTCAGTGAGAGTTTTGAAAAAGACTATTCGCTGAAAAGTTTTAGTTGTGATGTAATAAATACCGTAGAAAGGAATGTTGGTTTAAATAAAATTAGCAGGGAGGAATGTCAGTTATAATAAATAAAGAGAGGGTTTTTTGCTTATTTTGTAATGTGTTGGAAGGGTTATTGATTATGATGTGATAAATAAATTATATGATGTATTTTATTTAGTAGGGGGTTTAGCTGTGATTTATTGAATTGGGAGAGGTTTTGTTTATGAATTAGGGAATTGGAAGTGTTTGGCATTTTGTTAAAGGAATTATGACTGTCAGACTCAAATAGTTGATTCTCTACACAAACACAGCTACACATGAACACAAAAGCTCTTTCGCTAATTCAGAATTCAGTTCATGTGCAGAGCTTTAAACACGGCTCAGCTGTTTTTAGTGCAGTCGGTGCATCTCTACTCTTCATTGCAGAATTGTTTTAATGGCATTTCTACAAAGGAACCTAGGTTTGATGAAGTTGTATTATTTTAATTACAAAGTGCCCTTTTATTTATAGTTATAAAATATACACCCTGAACCTTTCCTTATTTGTGTTTGCAACTTATATTTACATTTTATGTGGCCAAATGTTAAAGTTTTAATTTAATTAAATACAAAGGGACCAATTGGCTATTTTTAAAATTGTAGTCATATACACTTTCCAAAACCGAAAAATCAGAATGGTGAAAATATAAAATGGAATTTGGAAAATTTAAATGGGTTTCATAGGGTCCTAATGACAGCATGTAGCGAAGTTGCTGTATGTGTAGCTAGGGTATAGCAAACAATCTTTGTTTTAGCATCTTATTATAATTTCATACCTGCTTAATTCAACTGATTGTTGCAGGGAGCCGAGGCCTATCCAGCTGCAGAGGGGGCAAGGTGAAACCCACACTAGACATGCACAAACACTCAGTCGTTTAACCAGTGAAGTTTGGGATGAGAATCAATTCTGAGAATTGAAATCATCAGAAATGATGAATAGCCACATAGTTGTAAGTTAAGTTTAAAATAATATGTCTTATATAAGCCATCACTACACAATTACACTATTACAGCAGTATCTGAGCATGACATTTAGACTTTTGTGTGTGTGAACCTTTCAGTACCCACACTGCTAATAATACTGGGTAAAGTTACCATCATGGTAAACATCACTATCATATGAAATATTTAATGTTTGACAAAATGCATTTGCATTCAGAACAGTTGCTTTTAGTGGATGTTCTGTGAACCCTGCATGGGTCTTTTTCAGACCAATTAGCTTTGACATCTTAAGCTCTTTGAATGCTTTTAGCTTCTTTCCCTTGATAACGAGCAGGTTCCTTTGTTCATAGTTATTATTAGGTGTGCAGGAAGCTGAGCATCTGATGGTTTCCACAGATACATTTCAGGATACATTTTATAATTGAACCAGTTGCAGATTCTTGAAGCCTAATTTGACCACCACTTGCATACTTCTTGCCATTGCTTAGGGCTGTATGAGACACAAAAAGGCGAGCATGCTTGTTACAAACAAAGCAACACAATAGCCTAAAGACTGGACCTAATGAATAGCATCACATAAAAGAGCAGGGAAGACCTTTGTGGCTTTTCACTGTCTCAGTACAAGGACAGTGATAACAATTTCACCGTATTTGTTCCATTGGATTGAAAAGATCCAAAGGACCAACCTACTTTCTTATTAAGATAAGAGGTGGCTTTTATTGTTCAGCTATTTAAGAGGTTATTTCATTCAGTATTAACTGTCGTAGTCATTAAACATGTAATTAAAAAACACCATATGCAAGGTTCTTTTTTCTTTACCATTCATGATGCTATCATGAACTTTAGAGCAACACAGTTTTCATTGCTTGCTAGTTGTTGGTGCCAAACTAGACAAATGACAGTGTCTATACACATAATAATAGCCACATACATAATATGGTCAAAAGTACACAATGCACATACAGAAGCTTTAATGACATCCCATTCTAACCTTAAAGACATAATTATGGAGTCCCACCGATCGTTTGACACTGATGTCACTGATGTGGGATGAAGAGGACCTGGCTCACAATCTCCCTGCAGTTCATGGAGTTCAGGCCAGAGTGCTGTGTGGTTCGTCAAGTTCTTCCACGTTTTTCCACAACCAAACCATGCCTTTATGGATGCTGCTTTTGACAGAAAAGGGCTTTTCTCAAACACTTTTCACAAAGCTAGAAGCATACAATTATTCAAAATGTTTTGGTATGCTGAAGCATTAAGCTAAAACGTTTCCCTTCATTAAAACTTGGGGGCCTAGGCAAACATTCCCCCAGAAAAACATTCTCCTGGCATTCCCCAAACCCAGACTCTTTCATCTGACTTTTAGATAGAAAAGCATTACACATAGATACCACTACACCTAACACATTTCCATTGCTCTGGCAAGCTTGACAACTCACTATTCAATGGTTGGCATAGTGTATGATGACATAAAATCTCAGAGAGTCAGCAACAACAAGTAAACATTATGAAATGTTGTAGAGGAGACAGGGAGTTCAAAGAATCTCTTCAGTTAAAGAAAAAGAGTTACGCAATTGGGAGGGGCTCATTTTCAATAGGAAGTCAAACTGCTCAGGATGGCATATAATGCATCTATTCAATATTATATATAATCTAATACAGTGGTGCTTGAAAGTTTTCATTTCTGCATAAATATGATCTAAACATCATCAGATTTTTACACAAGTCGTAAAATTAGACAAAGAGAATTCAATATAACAAATAGAGACAAAGACGTTATATAACCCCAATTCCAATGTTGTTGGGACGTAAAACAGAAATTAAAAACGATAATTTGCAAATTATTTTCAACATAATCAATTGAATACACTACAAACACAAGATATTTATTGTTCAAATAGATAAACTTTATAGTTGTTGGCAAAATATTCACTTATTTTGAATTTGATGCCTGCAACAACAAATCAAATTACCACTCTGTCACATCACCTTTCCTTTTAACAACACTCAATAAGCGTTTGGGAACTGAGGACACTAATTGTTTATTGCTAAGAAGGGAACACAGTACAAGGGCTTAAAGGGATCATTATGCCATATCTAAACACCTACCACACTGCAGCATTTCTCAAACCTGCCTCTCTTTCCTGCAGTACAGTTTGAATTTTCCTTAATGGCAGAAATATGGATGAAAAACATAACTGTGGTTTGAAAGTGGATTGGATTTGTCTGGATCTTATCTTACAATGGCATCTGACATCTTGACAAGAATGAATCTTTATTAATTCTGGCATGCTTAAACAATACCACTCTTGAGCACTCTTGAGGCATCTCACCTTTTGCTGGAAGAGATTATTTAAATATGAGACTGACACAACAGCTGTTTGTATACAATCACATAAAACCTCAGGGAATCAGAAACACCCAGCCAACATTATGAAATGTGGCAGACACGACATGGACAGAGTTCAAAGTACCTCTTTATTCAAAGAAAGAGATTTATGGGAATGACATGGGCTTATTTTCATTGGCATGTGAAGTTGCTTAGGATGGTGTATAATGCAGCTATTCAATATAATATCAGAATAAACATCAGCAATGTGAGACAAACCCTCAGTTATGTGATTAAATTGCTATCATTCTTCTTTTTGATATCAAGAGTGATCATGTAGGTAAGGGAAAGTCCTCTCACCTGAGACCATTTAGCACACATGGACAGTCTGCTCAAAGTAACACTGCTATTTAAAAAATGGCACCCTGTCTGTTCATGAGATTATCTCATTTTTGCTAAATTACCTGACAATAAACTGAATACCTTATTCTCCATTTCAAAGGTTGTTCAATGGTGTTCAGGCTTCTCTGTGCGGGCTTGTCAGATTCTTCCACACCAAACTTTCTCAACCATGCCTGTATGGACAATGCTTTGGCATTTCCATGTCCTCAGTCATGCTAGAACAGAAAAGGGCCTTCCTCAACAGTTCTATCTATCTATCCAAAGTGTATTGGTATCCTGAAATGTTGAGGTTTCCCCTCACTGACACTTGGGGTCCTAGACAAACCCCTGAAAAGCAAGAGCTACAGTAGGAGAAGACTTCACCGAGTGGCACTCCAAGCTAAGGACAGGCAACTAAGGCTATGATTTACACAGTCTCGGTTTCTGCTGTGGCATTGGAAGGACACGGTCAAAATTTGACTCTGAACATGAATGCATGGAAGTCTTGTATTATACCAAAGCTGCTGCTGGTGGAATAATGGTGTGGGGGATATACTGAACATCGTTCAAATGCCGCAGCCTGACTGAGAATTATTGTTGACCATGTCCATCTTTTTATAACCACAGTGTTCTAATGGTTACTTCACAAAACTCAAACTCTAACGTGAATTTGAAAAGGACAATGTACTCAAATTGCCCTTAAGAGTCACCAGATCTAAATCAAATAGAGCACCTTTGGGATGTGGTGGAACAGGAGATTCACATCATGGATGTGCAGCCGACAAATCTGCAGCAACTGCATGAGGCTATGATGATAATATGTACCCAAACCTCAGAGGAATTTTTCCAGAACCTTGTTGAATAAATACCTTGAATAATTAAGGCAGGTATTAACTAAGGTAGTACTTAGCTGTGCTGTTCTGTGAACTAATACTAACAAGCATATTGTTTAAGCAAGAACTATTTGCCTATGCTGTATGAAGAATCTTTCATTGGTCCCCCCCTGTTGTATTTATATTTTATCCAGGATCTTGGTCTTTCCCTTCACTGAACCAGCTTCAGTCTGAACAAATGAAAGCAGCTAGAAATTATATATTTACAAAACAGTCTGCACATGTAACCCAGTCATATACCGGCTACTCTGGTTGCTAGCCTGCTCCTGTATAAAATATCAATATTTTTCCCTTCTTCAATTATCTCTGTGGTTATGAAACAATGTATATTTTGAACATATCCTCATTATTATAATTTTTTTACTAATATTACTAATACTACTACATTTGTGGGAAAATGAGAAAATAAAGAAAAAACAAAGACATACTGGATTTAAACTTGTGTTTATATATAGAGAACCTAATCTCCTGTGTACATTATTCTGTATAAATTGGGAACACTTTAAAGCAGTATATTTTTTATTAATTTAAATACATTATAATGGATACAATGGACACAGGTGATGCCACTTTCAAAGAAATATTAGCTACTTAATGAACTACATTCTGGTTCAAAACTAGGTGAATAATGTCATTAGAACTGAAAGTGATGCACTAAGGCCCACCTTGGATGTTATGAAGAGCAGAATGGATTCCGAATCAGATCTGAACAATCCTTATTAAGTTATAATGTTATAATGTTATATTAAGTTATAATATAATGTTATGTAACCCATATTAAAAGCATCCTATGTATATAAAGAGGATGCAGTTCTGTGATCTGACACTAGAGAGAAACCGTGAGGGTATTAGAACTACAAGCCCAAGCATACAATGCGCAGCCAAGTCTATTATGGCTGTCAAGAGACGGTAACATTATTCTTTAGTAGAAGAATGGTGGTAGAGCAAAGCCAAAGGTAATAAATGATTGTTAGGGTCACTTCTGGGAACTTTGATTCACAAATATTTTTCAGGTGTTGACTTCTAGTGAACATATGCTTTTATTTTTTCTTCTCGTTCTCTAGGTAATGAGGTTGGCTTTGTATCTGCTTTTCAGTTTACCCATAAAGCCCATAAAGCTCTTTCTGGCCTCAATAGCTGGACTCACCAAATAAGCCCAGCTACCTGCACTTGGGTCCAACTCCAGTATATCAATGACACCTACAGCAATATTCACATATTTGTAGACCAGAAGTAAATAGACTTCTAACTTAATATTTAGGACTGATTTCCTATTTGCTGAACAACACAGGGTAATACAGTGGTGTGAAAAAGTGTTTGCCCCATTCCTCATTTCCTGTTTTTTTGCATGTTTGTCACACTTAAGCGTTTCAGAACATCAAACCAATTTCAAATAGAAGTCACAAAATGCAATTTGTAAATAAAGGTGTTTATTATTAAGGGAGAAAAAATCCAAACCTAGATGGCCCTGTTTGAAAAAGTGATTGCCCCCCTTTGTTAAAACATACTATACCTGTGGTTTATCACACCTGAGTACACTGTCTCTAGCCACACCCAGGCCTGATTATTGCCACACTTGTTTTTGTTAGGGTTCCTACCTTCACATCGGAGCGTTCGGCCATCCTCGCTGGTCGCCATTACAGAGCTATCAGTGAGGCGGCTTATATCCAGTATCCAATTTGCGACCTAATTGCTAACAGCTGCTTCTCGTGCTATTTAGGGCGCTGTTCGGGGCCAGGTCATTGTTATTCGATCTCCATTCGGTACGCACGCCCGACCATCGGTGCGCTCGCGCCCTTACGCGCACATTAAGTAATAAGCAGATAGCTATTTTAATCAGTGTGGTCGGTCCGAACACGTACAAACTCATGTGGTGATAGGATTCAAACTGACCAGTCAAAAAAAGCTTGATAAGGAGGGGTGAGATCATGTCTGGAATCAAGAGATTTTCCAAATGCATCTACAGTCGACCTATCACTATTACTACTGATCATAAGTCATCATAATATCACTTTTCCATTAAATGAAGCTTTTACCACAGATGGAGTCGGCGAGGGTGCAAAGCTGAGCGACACTCATGAGAGCTTGTGAGTACTGACTATGATTTGAGTTGACTATGCTGACCTTTACTTGTTTCTTATAGAGTTGATGCACAATCCAAGTGGCTTGATGTGTATACCACAAGCAGCGCAACAAGTCACAAGGTACTGTGGTATCCTACTGCTTGAATTGTAAGGTTGTATCTCTGCATTCTCTAAATGCTCTGGATAAGGGCATCTGGAAAAATGCTATAAATAAATGTCACGTCACCATCAAAAAACTGACAGATCTGACAACTGCACAACGTTTACAAGCTAAGAATTCCAATCAAGAATGACAAACAGAGCAAACTCGTAAGGCGAGTCTGTAAAAGACCCCACTGGGAGGGTTCAGGTGATCTGCAAAGAAAAGACAGTCTAGGTGTTACGAGCAGTGGTGGTGTTTTTATTTAGGACCCAAGTATGCAGGATAAACATGTATACGTATAATAATAATGGGGAAATAATATAGAACAACTAAAAAGGGATGAAGAGCGAAGCGTGAGACTCCTAACATAAT
>JAUZSU010201128.1:0-11621 GCA_034780255.1 Parotocinclus maculicauda
TCAGGGAAGACCCTGCATTTTTCAACAAGATAATGCCAGACCACATTCTGCAGCAATCACAACATCATGGCTACGTATCATGCCCCCCTCTATACTTTTTTGGAATGTGTTGCAAGCCTGAAATGCAAAAACTTATGTTTAATAACAGTAATAAATTATTTTGACCAGACAAAACAGGAAATATCTCAGGTTTTTGCTGTCTGCAATTAATTAAATGTCAAAGTTAATGTGAGAAACGCTGTTTTTTTTTTTCATTTTCCTTTCTTTTGGTGACTGTAGACAAAATGTATACAATATATCATGCTAAAATACTACAATTGCTCATTTAAAAACAATTAACATTATTTTATTAGTAGTATTGCAACTGTTTAAAAACATTATTAATAGAAGCCTAAGCTCTGTCAATTCTGCTTAACTGTCAACAAAAATATACTTTTATATTGAAGTTAATTAAAGTTGATTTCCAAAATGAAGTTAAACTAAATGAGTAAAAACATTAAACCTTTGAACATTAAACATTACCTAATATTCATTCAGTTAAAAACCTCTGCTTTAGCAAAGAAGAAGCCCCCAGATAATTGGTGTTCCTTTCTGGATGCTGCTCTACATGGTTGCTTAGAACATTTTCTTTTTTGTACAGAACAAAGTGTGCATGTTGTTAGTCAGTGTTCAGTAACAAACCAATGTGAAACCAGTGGAAACTGAGTTCAAAACCAACAACACACTTTTTAGACGTTAAAAACAATTGGAATTTTCCTTGTAAACACGTATTTGGGCAATGTTTTCTCAGTGTGCACAAATCTCTTTATGATTCTGGAAAAACAATAGTCGATTTGTGAGTCGAAAGCTGTTCAGGTACTACAGGGAAAAACAATTTAGTCCTCAGATTCACATATCCATCTTAATATAAAATCTGCTTTAGAAGTTTGAAAAGTGATCTGAACATGGTTTAGCTACGATTGCAAGCATGTAATACAATTATATGCACGTTGTTTGACATAGCACACTGTCCAGGTAGTTGTTTGACCTTTCATTCCGGTGTTCAGTCAAAGCTTGTATGTTTAAATTGGTGCCATTGTTAGGTGTTAAACATCTATGGTGTCTGTTAAAGGACATTTGTGCTACAAGAAGCATCCCCTAGCATAGTCAAACAAATAGCTGTTTGACTGCCCCAAAATAGAAGACACCATTGAATAAACCTAAGCTGTTTGTTGCACCTCTTAGGTTTAAAGGGAATACACAATGGGAAACTTCAGCATTGTTCAGAGGTGTTTGATAAAGATAAGCATTCCTTTCTCATTTTAGCCCAACTGTCCTAAATGTAGGTTCTCAGAGACGATACAAAATGCTGTAATCAATAAATGACCACATGTATTTCCTGTAGAACAACAGGCTAATTCACTAGCTTCCCAACAGATAACGTATTCTTTCTTCCACTTTAAAGTGAGGGGGAGTTTCAGAAAGTATGTCATTATAACACAGCTGACCATTCTGAGTAGGTGTGGCTGAATTCCATTTCTTTTTGAGCTGTTTTTTTCCTTTAAGGAAACGATTTGTAGAGCCTATAATATGAGCAGTTTGTTCATTTACTTCATAATTTCTTAAAATAGTACTGTGTATACTTTATTAAACTATGTTTTTATTCCCAAATTTCCCAATTGTTTTAAACATTTCTATTGTTAATAAATATTAAAATATGAATTGAATTAATTGGAATTAATACAATAACTAAAAAAATCTAGATGGTGGCCACAAATGGCAGTGAATAGAGATGAATGCTAATAGGGGAATTAAACAATATCTTATTAATAAATCAGACAGAGGTATCAGGCAGAGCAAGGCAGAGAGTATCTGAAGTTCAGGTTATTAATTGAAACCAAGGAATAGTACAACTAGGCAAAAAATCCAGAATGGGTTTTGGTGGGCTGGTGAATGCGTACTCAGCAGGAGCTTGATGAGTTGGAGACAGTGTTGGTAACTGTAACTTGACCAATCAGAAAGTCATTGTCAGCCAGTGAGAAGGATTGGTTGTGAAGTTGGAACCATGGAACACATGATGAGAGTTTTGGTGGGAACGTGAAAGTAGCTGTGAAAGCTGATGATTTAAAATTAAAGGTCTTAGAAGGAGAGGTGCACCAGGGAGGTCCCGTGGGTGATTATTTCTGGACATACAGAACTGTGATCTGAAAGGCAAGACAGGCTTTCCACTGGGGTTAATCAGTGCTGGAACAAGAAGAGGTGCATGGATGGTATGCAGGAGAACAGCAAATCATGAACAAATGTGTAGATGATTTAAAATAAGACAAGCTCATCTTGGTGAGTCAGATGTTTTTTGCTTGCTGTCCCATGGACACGGACTTTGAGAGTGAAGGCAATTGCTGACATATTGCTGTCTGGAGCTCGGGAGTAGAAATGGAGCTTCTCGTACTCGTTACAGCAACGCTCTGGGTTGGGGTAGAGCTGGGCAAGAAAAACCTAGAAGGTGAAGATGGTAATGGCGGTGAGTCACTGGTTGCTGCTTTAGCTTGATGGCCAAGCTGATGAGATGGTTGAGGGTGGTGCAGAAATTGTGGACCTCCTTCTTGAGGTTTACTCAGAGGCCAGGTCAAAATATTGAGGTGAGCACTGACTTCGTAGCCAAGGAGCCTTTCCCACGAACATAATCAGCTGCTGTGTTAGCCATAACAGGGTCATTCTACTTCTTCTTCTGCTGTTTTGGTGATCAAAGACATCATGTTCTGGTGTTCAAGGGAAAAACGAGGTCATATTGTTTAGGGTTTTTTTAAAGGTACAAGACACTTATGGTAAACATTTTATGGAAAACGTTTTCTAAACTAGGCAAAAAAATAAATAAAAATACATTCATTGATTAAGACCTAGAATAACCCCAGACTTTTAAGATTTAAAGACTGTTAAAGAAGCTTTAACTTTATATATACGCAGTCCCTGGTACAAAAAATCTAAAAACCCCTCCTGCCTTCTCTCCTGAAATCTCCTGCACATTTTTTCTCCCTCCCTTTGGTGCTACAGCACCCCTCCTCCCAGCTGCTTAGTGGTGGTGTTGCTGGAGGCTGGCCTATCCATTCTCCTCACCGAGCTCAGAGGAGACTATCCTCACAGTATCACATACTCCCCTACAGGCAAGGACATAGAGGCTGACGCACAGACAGGCAAGAAAGTGTTTTGTCAAGATGTCCAGAAAAGGATCTGCATGGCGCAAAAGATCCAGTCAATTCATAAACTCCTTAAGGCTCTAAATCAAGGGACAGCTAAAGCAACCACTGATATGAGGAGCATCTAAAACTTCAGAAAGCCATCTCTGAATGCTGTAGGAAGAACTGTGGTGGGTCTCCACAATGAGCCTGAAAAGAAGAAAACAGAGCGTGGTGTTCAGCTGGCAGAAGTCCTTTGCCATCCTTGCCCCATGGAGGAAAGGTGAGAATCTGTCTATTTGCTTTCCTGTCCTGTTTGTGTGAGGTCATGCTACCTCTCATTGTTAGCTGTGTACAACACCTGGATTTGTGGCAGCAGGTAGTAATTTGTATAACTGAGGTGTCTGCTTTTTTAAGAAGCAAACTGCAGCAGTGTGCATAATTGAAACACTGTTCTTTCAAGAGCCAACCATTTGCAGACCTTATGAATTATCATCAAAGGATGACTTTGAAGCTGTAATGCAGTCATGTCTAATAGAATTATAAACTAAGTAAATGTTTAACCTATTTCCTTGTAGAATGTTTCTTGTGGTTATGCACTGGCTAGTAAAGCTTTAAACACTGGAATGTGTTTCTTCACATAAAGCAAGCAATTTGTATTTAATTACTAAGAAATGTAATTAAACAAGGAGTTTTTTTTATTTGTCATATACCACAAGACTAACTGTAGGGAACATGTATAGACTTTGTGGCACATAACAGTTTATTATGAATTTATGAACTTTGCAGCTTTGTGAACTGGTGTTTTCATTTATCACATGCATTTATGAATTTTGCTAGAAAAATAAAATTCTCTTACTCCAAGCAAATGGGTGCTTTAAAATGTCAACATTAAAAGCAAGACAGAAAATCTATATACTTAATCTTTTTTTTACTTAGCGAATGTAAAGCTTAGAGGAATAGATTTCATGCCAGTATCACAGTAAACAAGTATAATGTTATTTGTTTTGAGTTGTATTACAGTTAGTGACTTTACATGTAATTAAAAAGTTACAATTATTAGGTGAGGTTTTACTGAAACATGAGCCAATGTTGGACTGTACTCATTTTTGAATTTTTATTTGCCGTAATCATAAATTACTAAAAGATAACATCATCTACCTATAAATGTGAAGTAAAGTGTTTTACATATGCCAGGATCCTGTGTATTTGAATCTATATCTGTGTATTATGTTGCTTGATCTATTCATTCACACATGACATGATCATGACATGTGAATCTTTCAGTATGGTGGACAGCCTGAGTGTGATGTCATGTTGCAAAGCTCTATACCACAGACTGTGGGCTCCCTTTCTTTTTTATGACTTGTTTGTGTTGTTCTTAACAACAGGGTCTTATATACAGTTTGACTTAAGCCTTGAATTTGCTTACTTCTATCTGAAGACGCAATGCATTGTTTAACCGGTAAAAATACATAATTGTACTTGGATAAAAAGATCACATTTTTGGTACTGACACATTGGGTGAGGCCATATTTGTGTAGTTTGTGCAAGAGGACCATTAGGTAAAACATGGCACATAATATAAAGGTGTTTTGAAGGTTTTCATTGTCTGTATATGATCTTGTTTGCTTACCAGGTCATCAAATTTGAACAACAATACTACCATAGTTTTGTCTATGCATTAATAGGTGGTATGACAGGACATTATTATGGAGGTTGTAATAGTAATAACTATCATTATTATTATTACGTCACAGTTTCAGCTCCAGGCTCACCAGCATTAGAAAAATGACATCAGATGTGAACTTTTGACAGATGACAATGCTAAAGCTGTGTCCTGTCTTTTGTTCCAGTAAATATCTGACTCATAACAAACCAAGCAAAGCAGCATTCAGTGGAATTCTTAATTATATGGCTTCACTTTGTAAGTGCAGGTTGAAGCACGTGACTCAGATGTTCTGAAACGCGGTCTCAGGACAGCGTTGTTTGTGGTGACATCAACACTAAAACGCTCAGGCTATACACTACATTAATGTCTGAAAAATGTTGGCATTCTAGAGAGTACGAATGAGCAGGAACCAAGACGTGATTCACATCAGGACTGCTTTCTAATGGCAGTATTTCAAGGCATTGAGCCAGGGATGTTGGTAGTCAGTGTAAATGCATCTGTAGATACCTATACTAGAGTTACGGCTCCTGCACATTCTTCTCTTATCCTCACAACGTCAGATAATGAAAGACTGGGCCTTTCCAGCTCACATTGATAAAGTGTATCTGGAAGGGCTGCTGAGGATACTTATTCTGCAGGGAGTCGAGTGAAAGGCTACATTATCGCACTGAGAGACAAGAGGCAAGAGGTGCTGAGCTCCTGAGTTTGGAATAGGGTGGGGGATGCAGGAAGGTGTGCAGCTGCATTTCACACCTCATCAAATGTGACATCTGGTCTTTGTCATCTAAAGTGAGGAGTAACACTGTGCTGGGAAAAATCAGCCATTCTGTGGAATTTATCAGTTCCCTCTGAAGTCAGAGTAGAGTTCTGGGTTTACTATAATGTAATGTGTTCTGAAATTACTGATAATCTAGTCTAAGATAATTTTAATTTGAACTTTTTTAAATTAAACTTTGAATATATACATAATCAACTAGTCTTTAACCAAAGATGAAAGCAGCTATAAAAAATACATTATTAAGGAAGCACAGAAAGTTTACAATGTAGACCATATTGTTTTCATAGACTGTATGAACTAGAGCTGGGTTAACTTGTACCTATGGCCACTCAGTCTGGCCACCCACAGTGCAGGCCAGCATTTGACATTCTCTTGTGCTCTTTAACTACAAAAATAGAAGTCCTGTCCAAGCCTGCCTCTGACCTCTGCACCCAGGTTGTTAGAGTCTGTGCCAGTGGACGACCTAGACTGGGGCTTAGAACTATCGGCACTGTGAAAACAAGGGACTTAATGCAAAACACAGTTAAACACTAATTCATTAATGGTGATATAACTGGAGAACTGAGTGCAAGGTAAGAATGCCAGTCAATCGTACACTTTAAAATGTCATTGTAAGCGGTGTAGATCAGAAATTTTTTGTCCAATCCCAGTTCTTTTTTTTTTCTTTCATGGAAAGCACAGATAGTAGGCTCTTGAACCTGTAGGTAACAATTTTTCTCCAGATATCTTTATTGTCAATGGTTACCTCATTGACAAACTAGGCAAGTCTTACTCAGGTTTTTATTCTTACTGAAGACTGCATGCAGTCTCCACTGTTATCATGCTGATTGGGCTACTCAATACTTATTTTGTAGAATCAGCAATTGTCTACGCTTGATATTAAACTGCCAAACTGACTGACCATGTCTATATGCTATAGCATTATTAAATGATATTAAATGTGTTTACAAAGGCTGTTTACACAGTTCTATCCGTGTCTAAAATAAACCAGATCCATCACTGAATATTAGCAGAGTGTACACTGTTTCTAGTTGTAACACCTGTTTTAACAGTAGAAATGATCAGAAAATCAGATGGCAAGGCAAGTTTATTTGTATAGCACCATTCATACACAAGGCTTTACAGAATTAAAAAATAACAATAATAAAATGACATTTAAAAAATAAAATTAAAACAAAGTTAAAGTACAATTAAAACACTGTCAAAACATTAACTTGAGGAAACATTTTAAAATAATAAAAAGCAAAGAATGCAGGTAAAAACACAATTGTGTCATATGCACAGCTAAACAGAACAGTTTTTAACCTGGACTTAAACATTGTGTAGAGGCCAGCCTAACATCTTCAGGGAGACTATTCCAGAATTTAGCTCCATAAAACTAATCCCCTGCTTCACCACGTTTAGTTCTGACTTTGGGCACCAGCAGAAGGCCTCTGCCTGATGTCCTCAGGGTCCGAGATGGTTCATATGGGACTAATATGGTCATACTTCCTGGTTTTAGTCAGGAGTCTAGCAGCAGCGTTCTGGATGTACTGCAGCTGTCTGAGAGCTCGTTTAGTAAGTCCAGTGAGCAGATCGTTACAGTAGTCTAACCTGCTGGAGATAAAAGCATGGATAAGTCTCTCTATGTCTGATTTAGACAGTATACTTTTGATTTTGGCAATGTTCTTAAGATGGTAAAAAGTTGCTTATATTATAGCTTTATTGTGACTGTTAAAATTCAAGATGGCAATGTTTTATTTGGACAGAGTGCTGTTCTGATTATGTGGTTTAATTTTTGTAATTAATAAGAGTAGAATGGCTGCAATTTAATGCCAACGCAAAAAACCCCCAAAAAACAATGAAACAGCTGCTCCAAACCCCAAAAATCCATTGTCCCATATGTCGTTACCACTGTGATCATAATTGTTAAATGCTCAGCATTATTACTTAATTAATAATACAATTATCTGAGCATTATTCTAATTCTATACTTAACACAACTGTGATTATGCTTTGGTCTCTTGGTGATTACTATTGAAACAGGAGCCATAATGTCCTGCAGCCCATCATCCTCCTCACATTCCGACTTACTGCTGAACTTAAAAACTGAAGCAGAAGGTTCCATAACTCCATAACTCTTTAGTGAGAACTTAATGTTTTATCAGCTTGAAAATGTGAAGCATTTGCCAGTAGTGCACAGAGAAAAATAACTTATCTCAAAAAGTCAAACAGCTGCTGTAGGTGGGAATTGCATTACAGCTTAACAACTGAAAAATACCTGGACAGGAAGATAAGCTGAAAGCTGTATGTGAGAAGCAAAATGTTTTATTAGTGCGTTGTAGGTTGATAAGCACATTTTTATTGCCTTCATGGCATTATTGAAATAATTCAATTTCAGACCTCCAGGGTGATAAAAACCAGAAAAATGTGGGTCTCATTATTTCTAACAATGGCATTAATCTGTTTTTTGCTTGTTTGTATTTTGTATGCATTCATTTTCCAGTGCATGTAGGAACTCACATGAATTGCTCACATTCCTGCCTGCTAGGGTCTGAACGAGGTCTTGTTTGATCTCTCTGTACCAGCAGCCAGGTCTTAGGGACGTTAATTGAAAACCCAGGGGGGATTGAGATACAGATTGCTTTTTCCTACAGAGTGGCACCAAAATACTCTGTCATCAGCAGTTTGTGCTTGCATTTTACTGCTTGTATGGTGATCTGGCTAAGTAGACAGTTTTAATTTACCTCTCATGTTGATTTGTTTTATATTGGAGTTGTGACTCACTCAGTTACTACACATTAAACTAACACATTAAACATTAATCAATCACTACGTTTGAATTTCTTGTCTGTTCTGCTTGAATATAGTCTTAGTATCAACACTGTAAATTGCCTGAATGTGTATAATGTAGTTAATCCTTGAGATATTTGTACTTCTCAATTATTTTATTTTGCTTAACAATGTTTATTAACACCAGTTCTTCAGTAGTGACCATTTTCTCAGGAGATATTTAGATCTGGACATAATAAGGCAAAATATGTCTATACTTATACATATGTCTAAACTAAACGTACATAAGCAGTACCATTAACAATAGCACTGATATTATTTTCATGCAGGACCGATGTACCATGATAAAGAAACGTATTTTTGTAATCTATTGTTTTTGATTCTTATGGCTGTAATAAAACAAGAACAACAGAAGTTGATTTTGTTGCAGTTGGATTAAAAAATATTATATAATAAAATATTTAACTTATTTTAAACAGCATAGTTTTAAGAGAAGAAAACATTTTAAACAAGTTACAGAAAGTTGATAGGTGTGGAAAATAAAAAAATCTTTTAACCAATTCTAAAGGCTTACTTAGTGCGTAAGCAATTAGCTGAATATAGGTTAGAAAGAGAAATGTAATTGGAAACATATATTGTTCAGTTTTTGTTGTGGTGCATACACTGATGGCCTGAGGGTTTTTTCTTTTCTTTTGGTCAGGGCAGTCCATGAGAAAAAGCTGGAAAAACACAGCCATTGTTTTGAATGGTGAAGCAAGCTAGGCCAGAAGCAAAGTTTTAATGACCTCAATTGACTGAAATGGTATCATTGTTTTTTCAGAGCCACTGTCCAAACTGAAAACATATTAAACAAATATATATAAACAAATAAGTTTTTTTCAGGGTAAATATGGTTGGGTTGTACTTCAACTGATTATTTTTCACAGAGAATGTGTGAACAGTGGGTTGTGATGTTAAAAAAGATTAAATAAATGGTTATAGTTATTTTAAAGTAAGCATGTAAAAGTTTATTATTTCTAGTTATTCACTCGGTAATGTTGCACTCCAGAGATGAAACAAGGTGTCCATGGCATGACCAAATGGTTGATAATCCGCTTTAATTTTAGTGCTTGCACAATTTCTTTCCAAGGAAACGTGCTCTGTCGGATGCAACTCTAAACTTAATTATGGGCTCAATTAACAGCTAGGACTATAACGCATATTTCTAGGGTGAAGTTGCTGTTAGCTATATAAATGTAGATGTTATGATACGAAAATGTATTGTGTTGCCTTTAGTAGTCAAACCTTCAGCCAATGCTTAAAGGCTAAATTTAATTACAGTTCCCAGAGAGAGATTTTTTTGTGCCTGAGGTTAAAACACTTAGCAGTTGGGGGATGGGAGCTTATGATTTAGCATTACTAGGGAACCCCAATAACAGGTCTGCAAAATTCTTTGTAAAAGTGAATACTTGACAGACACCTGAAAGGTATCAGATTGCTGATGGGTAGAAATAGGAGATGTCTCATATGACTGACCCCTGTAAAGGCATTTACCAAACCAAAAGATCAAAGCATGACAGTGCATAGTATAGACATGGGCTCATATCATCATCTATTTGCAGTGTTGATACTAAAAATGTTTTATAGTATTTGAGCTTTTATCATAAATGCCCATAAATATCATTTTGTTTCTGATCTGAATTATGCAGCAAGAGATTTATTAATTCTGCCAAAGCTTAACTTAATATATATATATATATTTATTTATTTATTTATTTAGTAAAATATAGAGATTTCAGCAGTAACCAAACACATTTATTTTGTTTGCAGGCAAAGGAGACATGGCTTTAGAAAATGAAGTTGTGCTGACCAAGATGAAGTTCTTCAACAATGTCCATGAAAAACTCCTTAATGCAGATGACACTGTGTCAACTGTGTCCATGTCAGTGTCTGAGCAAGATGTCCCCACACCACTTCAGGCTGAAGAAACAATATCTGTTCACAGTGTTCCGACTGAACCAAACAAGACTGAGTTAAAGAAAGACTATTTGTCTACAATGTTCTCTAATTCTGAGCTTCCAAGTTTGTACAAATTTGAATCTGAAGACTCTGGGGTAGAGATGCCAAGTGGAGCAAACTCCCCATCCACTCCAACTGGTTCAGAACACAGCTTTGTTGTTCATAGTAGAGAGCCTTCATGTGACTCTGGCAATCATGACTCTCACATACCAGCCAACAGTCTTCTTCACTTAATAGGAGAGAGCACAGACTCTCTAGACTCTCAGCGATTAGCATGTACAGATCCCCAAAATAATAGTCACACACTAATAGAAGGCAGAACAGAGAATGAGATGGATAATGTTCTACTGGAGGTTGCAGGAGATGATGAAAATAGAGAGATTGGAGCCTTGGGGGATGCCTCTGAGAGCTGTAAGAACAGCTCAGTATGTGCAGGTACATTAAAGGTGAGAACTGTGAATGAAGCTGCTGAGGACAAACTCTCAAGAAGCCATGCAATTGAAGCTTATGATGGTAACAAGGGGGTGGAGATGCAAGAACAGCCACTACGGAAAAGTACAACAAGTGACAGTCTGGATGAGTACATGGAGGAATGCTGCAGGCTTAGTGAGGTAACTCTAACGACCGACCAATAATAATTGTTATTTACTCAAGACTTGTGATCATATGTAGTTTTGGATAAGCAGATCTCAATGGAATATACTGATTTAAAGAAACAGTATGTAAAATAATATGTTCATACACAAAACACAATATATCTGTGCTACATCAGAGCAATCAGAATATTTTACTCATATTATTCTGCCTTTATTATGCATATTAAACATGGCTTGCTGTATTAAGATTTAAACATGAATAATGTTGAGATTATTTTGACAACAAACAGTCAGTACTAAACATCTGTTTTGGAATCGTATACATGTCGAATAATTTGGAATTTCAGCATAGAAAAGAAACATCACATAGAAAGCCAAGAGAAAATCCATAAGTATAATTTCAAGGTCTGCCTTGTGAGCTGTGAAACTGCATGACTGTGAAACAACAAACAACCCAAATTTACTGGCTGCAGCTAATTATGAATAGAAACATGTTGTTTGAATGAGGCTTCATTTCAAGACGCCAATTGAGTGTTATTTGGAGTACTTTTAAAAGTCTATGAAGTCCATTGAAGGGACATTCATGATACTCTGAACAGAGTCCTCATTCATGCAGTTGAAAAAGTTCCTGGAAATGAACTCCAATCATGCTG
>JAUZSU010201139.1:0-23258 GCA_034780255.1 Parotocinclus maculicauda
AAGGAATGCACCTGGGACTGGAGAAAGAGAGAGAGAGAGAGAGAGAGAAAGAGAGAGAGAGAGAGAGTGAGAGAGAGTCTATTACTAACCAGAGCACGGTATAAAACTTCCCATAATTAAAACAGGAATAATTTGGTTTAATTTAGGGATCAGAAAGTGCAGTTCTGTTTACAAGACCTAATATAATCTGGGGTTAAATACACACGTGTGTTTGGGATTCTTTTGCTTTTATTAGGTGTTTATATCTTAATAAAGCTACGTTTTCTACTCGGGTTTCTAAAGCACAGAGTCTTAATTGCGTCTCATCCTTTATTATGATTAAACAGCACCATTTTCCATGTGTGTTGTTTAATAATAAATCAATTTGATCGATCTGTCCCACTTACTAATAAAGGCTCCTAATTACGTGCCACGTGCTCCGTGCTGAATGAATATATGCATTGGTGCTATAATATTGGTGATATATTGATGTCTAATTAACCAATAACTCAGCTCTGTAGCCTGGCATAAGAAGTGGGTACCGTGCCCAGATGCCCATCCTCCTGGAACCTTTCACTTCATGCCCATGTGACCCACATTTCTACATACCATATATTTATTCAAAAACAATTGTCATCACTTTTCCTTCTTGTGACAAAATGATGTGCTGGAAGTGGGGGTTTTAGTGGCTGTATTGTGTAACTCTGTGAATACACAACAGGATATAACATAGGTTAACAATGTTCAATGTTTAAACACACAATTTACCTTCAATATCAAGTTTTATGATATCAAATAAAAGATCAATAACTCTCTCATGTTCTCTGCAGTCCAGTCGGCAATGGACAGTGAAATATAAATAAAAAGTTATAAAGTAAAGTTCTAAACAGCCAAGTGTTTAATAAATAAATATTACTCATATTCTGTATGTTACTATATTTATATTTTAATATTATATATATTATGTTTAAACTCTCTAGTCTTTTGTACTAATCATAATATTATATTCTCTTTACTTTACCATAGTCCATACATATATACTTATACTTTTTAAAATGTTCTTTATTATTTAGCTTATGTTTATGTAAACTACTAAATACTATTTTAGGTAAAATTGTTTAATTCTTACTTCTAGAGCTTTTTTTAGTTTTTGGTTGTTGGCCCTCCCAAGGTTTATGACTTTTTGAGAATTTAGGGAGTTTTCCCTTGCCACTGTCAACACACACACACACACACACACACACGCACACACACAAATATATATATATATATTACTAAAATTACTAATAAATTTTAAAAAAATATTATATTATATTATTGCTATAATATACATATATATATAAATTACTAAAATTACAAAAAACAAATTGCTGAGTTTATATATATATATATATATATATATATATATATATATATATAAATTACTAAAATTACTAAAACAGTGGCGAGGGAAAACTTAACACTTTTTTTTTACTTGACATAACTTGACTTAAGCATTAATTTACCTCCACATTTTGGAGGCTGCTCGACCTTCTATCCCTCTAAACCAAATACAGAAATACCGGAGCTGCTTTTCATCACATAGAGAACACAAAAATAGAGCTACAACCAAGAAAATGTTACTAAACAAAACATTTAACTAAAGGAAAGATTAACACTCTCATAAGCACCACTAAGAAAACTACTAGTGTTTAATTTTCCAGAAATTCACACTAGTTACGCTAACGTGCTGATGTTTCCTTCATAGACATAAGACTGTAAATACAAGCCACTGACATAATGTATTAATTGAGGAAACATCTACACATTCCCAGATTAAGGGGATAGTATTGTTCATATTTTAAATAAAACAAAAAAAGTCAGGAGTCACAGGTTCACCACTAAATACTGCTGAAACAATTCTTGTTATATACAGGTAAATGCTTTAATAAACCCCAAAGAAATTCATGTTAAATGTCAAATCAACCAGTCAAGCAATCCATCTATCAATTAATTAATTCATCTATCAATTAATCTATCTATCTATCTATCTAAACTATTTAGGGACCGTCTACAAATTACACAACTTTGCTCAGTGATTAATGTTTTCTGAATACTGTGTAAAGGTGAACGTTTAAAATTTCAGATTATTCAGCTGATACAATGTTTTATCTCTATGTTTTATCTATCTATATAACTATCTATATATAACCACCAAAATAAGTGTAAGGTGAACTCAATGAATCATTATTTCGTGGTAAAATTGCATCATCTGAATAATTTGAAATATCAAACGTTCACCCTTACACCGCATTAAAAAAAAATAATCACTGAGCAAAGGCGTGTAATTTGTAGACGGTCCCTTACCGGATCCTATCGTGCCTTAGATTTGCGGTTAAACCAAGTGAAAACTTCCTGTTGGTTTTTTCCCCTATTTGTTTTATACTGAACATTCAGATAAGAAATGAAAGTTTTAAACCCATTAATGTTCTGTAACCTGAGCTACAGTCTTACAATAAAGTGATGAACTCGATCAATCTAATTATCGACTATTCACCATATTATGCTCTGTTTATCCCACGCCACTGCAGTGTAGCCTAATTTAAGGGTCATGACACAAATAATTAGTCTAATAAGGATTAGTAACAGTAGGCTAATCAATAGTTAATTCACTTCATCGATTCGATTGGGGTTTGGATGTTGGAGTGAAATAAAGTTTGTTCAGAGTTTGCTGATGAAGTTATAGAGGTTATTGAGAATTGTTTAGTTTGACAAGTATTTTAGTGTCGCTTTTAAGATATTCACATATAATAAAGTAGGATGAAAACAGTCGGTGGCTTGTTCACTTCAGCTCGTAATTATAAAATCCCACATCGTTTCCTGTAAGTTATAAATTGTAAATTCATGGTTTAACAAATAGCTGGGAAAGAGTTCATCATTAAAAAGGCATTTTCTGAGACGAGATGAGACCCGACACCACCCAGTTACAATAAAACACATGATTTATTCTTGTTTCGGTATATAAATGAAAGTCACTGGACAAGAATCAACTTCTACCCTTCACCATATATAACAAGTTGCCTATGGAACCAAAAAAATTATGAAAGCATTAAAATATAAAATACAAGATGCTATCTAAAAACCAAGCGTTCACCCACGCACAGGGACACAGTCACAGATAGACGAGCCAGCTGCTTCTATGTACAAAACCTCCATTAAATTAGGCATAAATTAAATATATGTATATACAAACATAAATTAGGAGAGCCTCCTAGGTTTGATATATGCGCGTGGACACGAGATAGAGAGAAAGAAAACAGAGATACCTAAAAGTGTGATGTTCAGAAAACTCTGGATAAAACCCCTCAGCCAGGTGAGAGGTCACGACTTAGTGATTCGTACCAGCTCGTTAAAAGACGCGTCATATTAGATTGGCGCTTAATACAGGATGGTCCATAAATCCAGCATAGGCTTAATTCAGTCTATAGCTTTATGTGTCTCGTGATTCATCTGGGAAAGAATAATACTGGACATGTTAAGCGAGTTCTTCAAAAAGAATTAATGTTTTCGTTTTTTACAGAGAGGTCTTACATGCTTAGAAATGTGATACCAAATGTTTGGCAGTAAGACCAGCTTTTATGAAATTTGAGAGCTAAGCCAATTTTTTTGCACGGTGTTGGTTAGGTAGGAGCACTTGATGAACCTGAACACCAAACGCTCTAAGATTAATGTCGATGGAAAGCATTTTCTGAATGGTCTGAATTTTGCGCTTTCCACGTTTCCATTAAAAAAACAAAAACAAAAAAAACAGTGAACGATGCCTACCTACAGAGCAGACCGTGTACTTCTTTAACAACTGACATTTTCAGCAACTCAAATTACAAATCAAGATTTTTCTCTATGGATCAGTCAACTCAGCCAAAAAAAAAAAAAAAGTTATCTCTCTCTGTGCTTCTGCATTTCATTCTAATTTCCTGAATTTTGAATTCCCTCTGTCGGCTGAATAGGCTTTAGCTCAGTGGTTAAAGGTTCTGTAAATTTATGAGTTCAATTCCCCCGGGCATTTCAGGGATCAGCTGTTGGTAAAAAAAAAAGCGGGCATGCTTTAGTACGCAGGGGGCAGAGAGTGACTTTAAGGGAGGAAATTTGTCTGGGACAACACCATTCCTGCAGGTGATCCAGATCGTATTTAACCCCGTTTGGCTCAACGTGTCTGCAAAAATGTAAAGGAACTTAATAACGTGTGTCTTTATAGGTACAGCATCCACACACACACACACACACACACACACACACACACACAATCACATTTTGGCGATAGAGTAGCAAGCATCAGGACTGTCCTAAACTTAGCCCGACCTTTCCCAGTAACACTGATAGTAACATGACGTCACAAATCCAGTCTTTGCCCCCCCCCACCGTAGCCCTGTAACTTACAGCATTGTTGTCCAAAGCCGGAGCCATTAAGGAGCCCCGGCTTACATTAACACTCAGAAGTGGTTCACTGGTCTGAATAAACGTGTGGATAAAGCCTTTCAATTAGATACACAACACAAAAAGTCTCGAGCCATTACACGGCCTATTTATCTCCACCGTGCACCGGTTACACGGGTTTTCCAACGTGCACGCGGCAAATGTTCATTTCACACCTGTGAATTTACTGCACGTCGTGCGGAAACGATACACAGAGTCGGAATCAAATCTGTCGCATCTCTGGCTGAGCAGTGAGTGGAGTGAGTTCTTTAGAATCGTAATGGTTTGGCGTCAGGTCTCTGTCATGGCAGGCTGCATGATGGCAAGTCCCGAAAATCTTCCATTAGCATCTCCACACTTTGTCTTCTTAGCACGTGCTCCCCCCCCCCAACCCTACCCCCCAGAGAACTTAATACAGAACATCATAAATCTCGAGTACAAACAATCTCTGGACACTGTCACACATCTGATAAGCGGCGCTCTTGGAGCATCTTCTTCTCCCCGACATTGTCACAGTCACTAGACCCTTTCATGCAGCAAGCCATGCCTCATTTCCTGTGCTTCTCATCTTTCTCTCCTTTGGAGCCAGGCCCGTCGGCCGGAGTGTGCCGGTTGGAGGTCTGGTTGTTGATGAACATCTTGTCGAGGCCTTTGAGCGCCTCGGTCAGGTAGTTTTGCAGGGCGGTCAGCGCAGCACAGATGGCCGGTGAGCCGAAGCCGTGTGTGATGAAGCTGAAGTGAGACAGGCAGCTCTGGATGCCCGGCTCCAGGATTGGCGCAGGGCGGGAGTTACCCAGCGGAGTGCGATCCTGCGCCAGCAAGTCTGTGAACTCCTTACACAGCTGCCTGAGGGCGAAAGAGAAAGATATAGGCTGATTAGCATCACAGTTTCAGCATCACAAACATAAACATTTCATGGTGAGGACAGAGCGTTTTAAAACCACATAAACGTTTATAAAAATCGACGCTTGCCACATAAGCACGCCATCATCTTTTCTCCGTTGTCACTGTATTTTTGACTGACAGTCTGCTGGAGAGTTTCGTTAGCGTGTAGCGTATCTTAAAAAAAAAGAATCTCATGGCATTTCTTGAATTATGTTTTAAAACGATTATTACGGCCTCCATGGCTTATCTACATTTCCCAACGCTCATCACTCCGGACACGACTCCTTACATCACGCACTGCCGACTTCCTCATCAGTGTAAGGGAGAGTATTATAGTGCGTATCGATTGCCCAGGTAAATAAAAACGTAAAAATTTGAGTATGGTTTTTGCTGAATGTGTATTTAGCCTTATTGTTGGATTCCTCTTGTAGAGTTGAAACGTGCCAAAAAATGTAAAGTTGTATTGCGACGTCAAAGTTGTATTAGTAAAATTAGGGCATAAATGTGTTCATTTTGAGATGGTGGGTACCAGAGGCTCCTTTATTGGGACGACACACACCGATTCCACTCCTCCTTCAAGCTCAAGGGCTCAGTTTAACTACTGTCCATTTTTTCCACAAAAAAAAAACCTACAAGATTTATTCTTACAACCTTCTATTTAATAGTCTGCTCCCTCAACCTCGGAGCCATCAATGTTCATCTTCTAAAATGTAAATACTTTCATTCAAAGTGACTCACCAGCTTGGCAGAATCCCAAACATGAACAGAGCTAAGCAGGTGGGTTCTTAGGCGAATCTTGAATTTGTGTTTTACAGTAAATACCCTACAGCAACAACCACCTGCCTGATCCATCATGATCTACACACACAGCACACACTGAACGCTACACACTCAGTACACTTACACTGGAAACCCAGCTCTGATACGGCTCATAACAAGCACCGCCTGCATTTGCAATCGATCGGCCAATCGACAAATCAATAAATCAACACGAATACTGCTCATTTTTCGTTATCGCTGGATACAAACCATGTATTTGTCTTACTTATCTTATTTTACTGAAGCAGGTTTGCAGTTATTACCGTTATTTACTCTAAAACCTGTTGCGATTCTGAAACAGATCTTAAATGCATTGTAAAAAAAAATAAAGACTCAGTTATTTCCTCATTCATCTTCAATAACCAAACTCCAAGTCATGGTCAGCCTAGGAACATTAAGCATGAGGCAGAAGTGCCCCCTGGCAGGGCATACCAGTGGGAAGATAATCCATCTACTGGCATGTTTTGGAATGCATGAAGGAACCAGAGCACTCAAAAAGGGGGGCAGAAGGAGAACTTGCCAAACCACACACAATAAGTAACTGGAGGAGAGGATTGAACCCGGTTCTGCTGCTTGGTGCAGAAAGAGGGAAGAAGGAGTATAAGGTGGCTAATAGAGGTTTTTTTTAACAGAAACAAACTTATAAATCAGAATGACAGCTATAAAGATAAATAATTTAAAGCAAAGCATTAACCCATCAGCTTCCAAATATTTTCTGAACATTTTTTACTTTATTTCTGTCCGCCTACATCCCATCCCATCCCATCCCATCAGTAGGCAAGTTAAAGCACCCGATCTCCAAATAGGGATCATGGTTTTTAATGGGTTAATTAGTACTTGACCTACTTAATATAGTACTGACAAACAAAAATTAGGATACATGCGTTAAAAAAGACATGCAAAAGTTTTAGGCCACTATTAGATATTAGATTTGTCATTTAAGGAATGGTACACATGCCTTCTATAACATAATTTTGACAACTGGATCTGAAAATGTCAAACTTGGACTACTCTCTTCTTAATAGTCATTGTACTTTTCTCCCTTCCAATTGTAGTGAGCTTTATTTGCCTCAGAAGAACTGTTTGGGGATACTACCCTTCCAAAAAGAACATTACTGATCAAGCTTCTACTGTAGATAATATAGAGCTATACTTATATCTGATCTAATGGTGGCCTAAGACTTTTGCACAGTAATAAAGTACTCTGTATAACTCTTTAGGAGCGTGGATTTAAAGACTGGTCTCAGTACAAAAATCACATTTGATAGTCTGATAAAGAGTCTGATATAATATATATAATATATTTATATATATTTCTATAACTATTAGTTATGCTCACGGAATTAGAGAAAGTTCATTTTTTCAGTTCCCTAAGGTACGAATAATGTAAATGTGCTCTGTGGTGCCAGGGATCCTTAAGGTCCTAAGGTTTTAAAGGATTTAAAGACACAAGACATCCTTCCATTAACTAAAGGAAAAAAAGATAAACCCTTGAGGGTCCTAGGCCAGCAACAAGCTTTTGATCCCGAGCAGCTTAGTAGCTTTTTTTCCGTGAATTTATATCGTAACAAGGCCCAGTTTAAGCCGCCGCTAGTTCAGTTCTAAGAACAACCCCGGGCCCTTCCTGACTGACGACAAACGCTGGTTTCTAACAATTATATAATTATGTGTAATTCTGCTTTGAAGGGTAACCATCTCATGACCAGGAAAGAGCAGATCGTTTGGAGGTTCAGAAGCAGGTGTAGGTTAAGACTTTTTGAAGCACATATTTTGACCCGTGAAGCTGGCATGTAGTACCATTTCAGCATTTTATAAGCTCTTACGAGCAATTAGTTTTCATTTAATTAGTGCAGCACTGATTCCGCTGAAGTGGCTTCTGAAAGTAGTATGATAACCGAGTAAAAATATTCACACTCACTATTTTAAAGAGTGCAGCCTCCTAAAGCTAGGAGAAGCTAATTTTTTTGTCATCTCTAGCTCATTAAACTAGTTAGAGTTTACAAAACAAGAGTTATGACTTCAGTCCAGTCATGCCCACTTCGTCCAGTTTTGGGTGGGACGGTGGGTGGGAATCCATTGCACACACTTTAGAGACGGCAGCTGATCTAATGCATGACAATGGAATGTGCAAAGGATCTGGAGTACCCAGGGGAACACAGACATGTGGAGAACATGCAAACTCTACACAGGGCCAAGAATCAAACCTGGGTTTTTGGAGCTGTGATGTGAGTCGAGTTCTGCAAGTTCTTTATGACTTCATCGCTTTGCTCTATGAACCTGATGCACCACATAAACCGGTACTTGTAGACAAAGTTTGGCCACTTACTCAATATTATTTTCTCCGCAGTCGTATGCAAATAGAGACTTTTAACCAACCACTAGGCAAAGCAGCCGAGACTTTGGAACCAACTGAAGATAAATATGGACCGAACAGAACTGGCTTACCTCCAGAAAGAAACTCCAAAGTATTGGACGCCTCAATGACCAACATAGCACAGAGTCTTGATGTGGTTTTGTACAAAAAGGAAACACCGTAAGCACTCATCATTTCCAGATTTTACTACCGCTGGCATTCCATATGTAGTATTTGCCACAATGTGATGCAAACAGCCCCAGAGGTACCCAGTTTGATTCTTGGTCCAAACTCCATGTTCTCCAAATGCTCCGGATTCCTCCCACAGTGCACAGACAACCATAAGCAGGGGCGCCAGGCGGTGGGAGATTCCAAGAGCCTGCGATTTATAATGTAAAATTGTATTTTATAGGAACCCAGTGTAATATCTTCTCATAGGGCCTGAAATCCCTCTCAGGGCCCCTTTCTGTTCAAACACCCTCTCTAAGTTCTCGATATCTGTGTGCCCTGGGATGGTTTGGCACCATGTCTTGGGTTAGTTTATTCGCCAGCTCATGACGCTTAAGTTTCTAAATCATGTTTGACAATGAATGAATGAATGAATAAATGAATTTTTACTACAAATCATTTAAACTGGAGCTGCTTGCTTCTACATCAGGACACTTTGAATGCAAAGTGAAATCTTGGTACCTTAGAGTCATGGTTCTTCAGAAATGGATCGAGTTTCCTCGGGTAATCTAATCAGCTCAGAGGTTTGAAGACCAACAGTGGTGGACGGTAACAATGGAAACATACATTACATGTACATTTATTACATTTAAGTACTTTCTACTTTAACTTCACTACAAGACAAATATCGTACTTTTTACTCCATTAGCTTAAAAAGGCAGCATCACACAAACTCTGCACAACTTGTTAACGACGTTCTGTTAAAAAACGTCTAAAAATACTTGATTAAGCAAAGAGTTTTGCTTCAAAAATGTTCATAGGACATGAGAGCCAGAATAAATGCTAACATTTTTAGTTTCGATTCTTGAGCACATTTGAAGGGAAATACTTTCACTTCTAATTTCACTGGAGTAATATTTTACTTTGGGTATCTCTACTTGAACGCAATTGAATGCTTTGCGTACTTTGTCCACCACTGAAGACCCTGAAACCCATTTGAACGTTAAGACATCCTCTACTTTTTCTTCTATTGATATTTTGTTAGTTTGGGATTTCACCACCCTGGGCAGTAATTATCTGTTGTCAGTAGAGTTCTGAATACTTTGTGGTATTGTTCAGGACTTGAGTTTACAAACTTCCAACGAATAATCCAAAGATTACAGCCATAGCCAAATGGCACCACTGTCTAAAAGGTGACTCTGAACTCCTGGTTCTTTGAGTGATCATCAGAAACATTACAAAGATCATATCAATCTAATATCAAAAGCATTCAAACATCTTCCGAAATTTCTTCCATCTTTAAGCGCCAATGGTAGCTTTCTCAGATTCCAAAATCTCATCTTCTGCAAGACGAACAAGATGTACCTAAATATGCATGACCAATCACATTAACAGTCGACGTCTTGCTTAACACTAAGGTTTCAGAGCTCGTATGCTGTTCTCTCGAGTCTCAGAGGATTTTGTAATCCAAAATGTTTATCCAGTTCTGAGCTTTGCATTCCAGCGCACAAATCAACAACACAATCCATTTGAAATGGACTGGCAGCCGACGGATAAGCGGTGGAGCAGATGCGTACAACATTTGCTACTTTTAAAATGATGTAACCCAAAAACGATGGGCCAAACTGACTGGAGTCATCCCGACTGACACCGCAACAGAGCTCCATTTACATATATGATTAAAAATGCCTTTGGTTGTTTTCTTTTTTTTTCTTCTTCAGTTTTCCGGCTTTGCTGAAAGTCTAAACACAAACCCAAAAAGGACTGATGAGCATGACCATGACAAAAACATTTCTGTTTTTAAACTCCTCCAAAAATGGGACTAGCCAGCGGGAAAATGCAGACTGAACACATGTTCTCTCCAAATCACACGATCAAGACAAGAGCACTGCAATCAGATTAAATTGTGAAATAACGCCTTATGCTCTCGGTTAAAGCTGGGCTTTATGATTTATTCACGGTCTGTGTCACAAAACAGTTTCTTCACACTGCTGTAACATATTTACAGATATAGTTTTGTTTGAAGGACACGCTTCTATTCCTTGGCCAAAATAAGCAAGTAATGTTTCTGGGTTTCTATAGGCTGGTGGCAACCCACAGTGCATAAAATTATACAAAACATTAATAAAATCAAGCAAATAAAACAAAACTTATATATTATAGGCTATTATGTATTGTACTACATACACAAATACGCAAGCATAAAGACTGAAAAACAATTCAGAATCATAACGCATTTCTCAATTAAGTAGTTAATAAGAGTGATATTTAATACCATTTTTAGTAATATGATTCTGTACTTCTTCCACTTAGGTTATGTTTATTTAAATCATTTATTAATTGACATCTAAGCCGCCCACAAAGGTTTGGGCTTGTTTTGCGTTTTGGTCCTCCCAAGGTTTCCTTATAACATTTATAGAGTTTTTTCTTGCCACTGTCACCCTAGGTTTAACAGAAAACTGTACAGCTGTTCTGAGACAATGCTCTGATCAAATAAGTGCTCTAGAAATTAATGTGACTGACTTTAGTATTGTCAAGCAGATGTTCTTGGAGCACCATTGGGCAGATTGATAAACTAACTGCTTCCCTTCTGGATGCATATTGTGGAAACAGGTCAAACTCCTCACTAGGAGAGAACGTACAAGCTTCCTTGGGCTGACATTGTTGGGACGTAAATTCCCAATCTCCCATATTTTAAGATTTCCCCATATTTCTTTTATGTACGTGTGTTGTAGCGCATTGAGAGCAAAGCGGCTCTAGATATGAGGAACTGTTGACATTTTATGTGGAGCTGTGGATTTGGGGTGACCGTTTCCTTCCAAAAACAGAGAAGCAGGATTGTACCAATCGACAATGACAGCTTGTTCTGAACAACAGGGTGCATTTCAGGACAGCCATGGAGGTCATGTGGACAAGAAGCAAATTTGCATTATTAGACCTAAAGGCTAAAGGCTAAAAGGGGCCTTTCACTTCTTATTAACCATGTCAGTATTTCTTCTGCTCCGTTTTTGGCAAGTGGAAATGTAGCCTAACGCGTTTTGTCTAAAATTATCTCTTATTTGCTCCAGCATCTGGCAGACTTTCTGTATGGCCACTGCATAGGAACCAACCCTCCAGAACATCAAGCAGCTCTCTGTATTCATGTCAGCATTTAGCCGTCCGCATCGTTTGGTTTTCTTTCGTCATGGCCTCGAGGTTAGAGGAAATGAGAATGAAAAAGTTCTCGAGAGCCGTCGCGTCTTACAGCGATACCCACGACCTTTCGACACCTGACCTCAACGTGTTCTGCTAACAATTTAAAGAGCGCTCCGGCCATTGATCGAAGGGAACAGTCCCATCAGGATCATATCAGGGAGACATCCCTGAAAAATCATTAACCTGCAGGGTTAAAGCAATTTAAAGGCCGGTATTTATTAAGTCCAGACTCATCCCAGTCCGTCAGAGGAAACGATCAATGATAAGCAAGCAGAACAGGAGAATTAATGTTGATAGAGCGTTATCTGTGTAATGAAAGCATGACGGTGTTCACAGCAAAAGTCTTGTTAATCCAAATACTGAATATAGAAACAAGTTCACTGGCACCAATCAGCTCTGATAGCTTCAGATTGTTTCGTTTGACCATTTTCAGCACGCGTTATCAAAGTATGGTTTGGAATTTGATTACAGAACCCTGAAATTACAAAAATAACGTCATTCTTGCGGTCTAAAATGGTTATTGGTGACAGAGACAGATTTTAAAAATGCAGTTTCTTCACTTAACATTCCTGTTATTATTTCCTTGTTCACAAAAACCATTATTGGACGCAGCAGCAGGATGAATGTTTAATAGAGTGTTATTACTTTAATAAAAGCTTGATCGTGTTCACGGCGCCAAATATCTGGAAATAGGTTCCGTGCTGCGGATCAGCTCTAAAACATTTAATGCTCTAAAACATTTAATGCTCTAAAACATCGTTTTGCCATTTTCAGGACGCGCCATCCGTGCAGCAAAGAAAATGTTTGGGATTTTATAACAAATGATGCCAGGTTTTTTTTTAACCTCCTGAGGTTTTTTGGTGTGCATTTTTAATTTTACCTAGCTATTTGTGATTAATTGGACATAACTATTCGAAATAAAATTTGTCTTTGTACAAGAAGCCTCATATCCCTCATATGAGTACTTGATCTTTACGGATCTTACAGAGCTTTCTATTATTGCTAATATTGCAGATATATATGAGGACGCAGGGTATCAGGAGGTTAAACTCAATTAAGGTCAAACTTAATTAAGAATTTGGCCAAACTCGTACGTTATTTTCTGACCCTGTTCTCCGGAACCATTAAGGGACGCAGCAGAAGAATTGCCAAGTCTAAATACGTAGAAAGAAGTTCAGTGGTGACGGATCTCTAAAAGATTCAAGACTGGCCATTTTCAGAGCGCGTCATCAACACAAACAAAATAATCTTTGGGATTTCATTGCAAAGGATGCCCATTTTTGCATTTAAACGCGGACTTTAAAAAGTAATCCGTGTAATGAAAGCTTGACAGTGTTCACAGCAAAAACCTTGTTATCTCTAAATATATAGAAATAAGTTCAGTGTTGACGGATCAACTCTAACAGCCTCAGAACGCGCCACCGATTAAACAAAACAGTTTATTACAAAGGATGCCAGTTTTTGCTTATAATCTCAGACTTTTTTAAATACTTCATTCATGGCTCAGTCCAGCACAAAATACTTTAGCCTAGAGTAAAGATTTGACACCTTTAGAAGATTTGGTCTTACATGAAACACAAACAAACGTTTTTTCAGCTGCTACTCAGCTGTTCCATCCATTCCCCTTAAGTGGAGCAACGTTGATTTTTGGAGGGTTTTTTCAAAACCCTCATTTTTGTTTAACAAAGGACACGGGTCTATATTTCTGAAAATATCTTAATGCAAATCCACCGCAAAGTAACACAACACGAACTCATTGTTCACACGGAGTTCATTTCGCTTTGCTGTTAATATTCTTATTATGATTATTATTGTTGATGTTACACCTTAAAACTGTCAGTTGAAGCATTTTTTAATCAAATCTTTACATTCTTTAATGGTGACGCCGTGTGGTGTGGAATTACATTTACATTTACGTCATTTAGCGGACGTCCTTATCCAGAGTGACTTACAACTAATATATTTTTACAATTCAAGCAATTGTGGGTTAAGAGCCTTGTTTAAGGACCGAACTGTGGCAGCTTTGGCAGAGGTGGAATTTGAACCCAGGACCTTCAGGTCCGGAGTCCAATGCCTTAACGGCTGGGCTACCACAGAATTAAAACGATTGTAAGGGGCTTATGGGGTTACAGACAGGCACTTTAAATGCTTTAGAACATTTGAATGGGCCCAGTGCAATATATTTTCATAACAGCCCAATCTGCCAGGCCCCATTACACTTGGTCCCTACATTAAAAAAACCCTTTAAAATATAATGTGCGTCCTCTTGAATTTGAACAGACCTGTCATTATTTTCTTACCCTGTTATAGCAGAATTAATGTTGTGAAAGTTCATGAGATGTCCAATGGCTTTCCATGAATGCCAGGCCTCATCAGAGCTAAAAATATGCGGTCACATTCTTGCTTTCTTTATAAAGGTTACTCATGACGGGACGGTTCATAATGGATGCATTTTGAGGCTGCTATCAGTTGCCCAGTGTTTCGGCACATATATTCTTGACCCACATTCGATTTGCAACAACAGCCGCCCTTGTTGTCCGGTCTGAAGCACCAAGCACCATCACAGTCACCATCATCATTGTCTCTTTCTCCCCTCATTCCAGAACGACAGAACGTTCGGGCCCCGAGGCGCGTGCAGAACGGGGGGCTGGTATAGGGGCATGACTGACTTATGACAGACAGACAGACCGTGAAAAGGGGGAGGGCTGGAGAGGGGGAGAGGGGGTAAAAATGACCCTAGGGCGAAACTTCAAGGAGAAAAGCTGGCACTTTCAGGCTTGAAACATTTCACTTTAAATATAATGAGTTTCTCGCGCACGCGCCGGGGCTCGGGTGGATAAAGGGGACCGGTTTCTGCCTCATTAGGAACCAGCTTAACGTGTCAAAGAAAGAAAGGCGAATAACCGTACGAGCGCGCGCGCGCGCGCGCACAGATTTCGTGATGGATAGAACTAAAGCGCGAGACCACGGAATGTAGCTAAACATTTGCTCACGCGTATACGAGCTCGAGTTATAGACCCAGGTTACTTCACACAGCCACCTGAAGCTCCAGCCTCGAGCAGATGGAGAGACGGGCTTCGGTTTAAGGGACACCAATTAGGCCACAGGCGCGCAGAAACGGAATGGGTTGGGATACGTACTTCGTGGCGAGCAGCATGTTTTTCCGCGCGTGGATCTCGTTGGGATCCGTGTGCTGTCGGTTCAGATACTCGGACACGGCCTTGGTGGGAAACTCGGTCTCGCAGATGTAACCGAAATCCCGAGCTAAATGAACAGCTTCTCCTGCAAACCAAACACGAAATAAAACGGGAAGCTGAGAAAGGATTCACATCCAAATATAGAGCCGTAATAAAACTGCATTATGGGAAAGTAAAGCTTCAGAGCATCGGCATTACAGTCAGAAAATTATTATTATTATTATTATTAATATTATATGTTCAGCATTAAAAGTCGTTTTTGCTGTTGCATTTTTTCAAAACACAAGTCTAAAATGAGGAAAAATGCTAAAACATTAGAAAGCATATGGTTTAACATAACATTTTAACAATGGGAATACAACAGCTTTCCCTCCCCATCTCGCAAATGGTATGATCTGCTTTATCTGCCCTTCATAAGTTTGGGAATGAGAGTCCAAAAGTACGGGAAAACCTACAGTTTTATTCTTTTAAAAACGGGGGACTGGACTCGTTTGGGGTCTTGTCTTTGGCAAACTATGTTTTGGCATGTGCAACCTTATCCTTAAACCTTATAATAATAATAATAATATGAATATGAATATGAATAATACTATGCATAATAAAAGTAATAATAATAATAATAATAATAATAATAATAATAATATGAATATGAGTATGAATATGAATAATTATATGCATAATAATAATGGTAATAATAATAATAATAATAATAATAATAATATGAATATGAATATGAATAATTATATGCATAATAATAATAATAATAATATGAATATGAATAATTATATGCATAATAATAATAATAATAATAATAATAATAATAATAATAATAATAATAATAGATTGTTGTTGTTGTAGCCTTTTGGGCAAAAAAAAGGGTTGTGCCAAACCTAAAACCTATAATTATTAAGCTATTAATTGTCCTAATAACAAATCACTGGTCAGAAAATGAGCAACAACTAATTACATGCGCTCCATTTGCTCATCAGTGCTCACTGCTGAAGTGAACACGAATATAAATTCAGGAAAAGATTTAAATGTTTGATCTAGAACTCAACCTAACATGTTTGGATGTTTAAAAAAATCTTCCCATATATCTGCTTTCTTGTTCTTGGTCCCAGTGTTCTTCATTCTTTAGTTGGTAATAAGCCACAGTCCAGCACAAACTACTTTAGCCTACAGTAAAGATTTGACACCTTTAGAAGATTTGGTCTTACATGAAACACAAACAAACTAGGAAACATTTTTTCAGCTGCTATACCCAACTGTTCCAACCATTCCAGGACACAAGTCTATATTTCTGAAAATATCTTGGTGCAAATCCACCGTAAAGTAACACAACACAAAGAGTTAATTTCACTTTGCTGTTAATATTGTTATTATGATTATTATTGTTGATGTTACACCTTAAAACTGTCAGTTAAAGCATTTCTTTCTATAGCTGCACTGCAAGATACATTTGCAAAAAAAAACACAAAAAGGAAAGGAGAGGGTCACTGGGAAGCTGCTTAACTCCAACTCAAACCTTTAGTGTTTTTCATTAATAACAGGCGATATCATATCAAATATTTTGTTCATGCAATTTTATGGCATTTTGTTTTTTAACATAACAAACGATATTCTGTGATGCAATTCCGTACTGCTAAAGCTTTCCCAGAGAAACGATTCGGTAGCCAAAACACGAGGGGGTCCTTCCTACCTTCCACCAGTGACGTCAGTAAGGTGACGTTGGCAGCCTTGCGTCTTCCGGCGGGCAAGTTCAGACCGATTTTTTCCAGCTTTTCTCTCAAGGATCTTCCTCCGTTTTTCGACTTCGCTCTGTTGAGTAAAACCTTCTTTTAAACATTTGGGGTTTTTTTTCATTTATAAACATCATTTACAGTAAAAATGCATTCGGAGAAAAGTAAAAAATGCTGGGGAGATCACAGTCTGAAAAAGGCAGGCCTGTGCCTGTAGTTAATCTGTGAGAAAAATCGTTTAAACCAGTCTTATTCAATCGGTGACTCATGGCACAAATTAAATGTTTGATTGAAAATACAAATCCAGAGTTACAGAGATTCATATTGGAAGGACCCATGCTTCTAAAGTCGTTCTGTTCTTAGTTTAAATCTCATAATTCAGCGAACAATAACATTACTACATTGAATTTACATTTCTCTATCACACATTTTAATTCTATGCTCATGGAAAGGCTCGTGAAGCTTAAACCGAAAGCCTAATTGTTCCTATAACGCAATTATTTAGCACAGCCACGCACACTAAGGAGATTACTGCTAAAATATGAGTGTGTATTATCTATAATGTGTACGTACTTGTTGTACAAAATGTCGTAAATGTTATAGATTCAGACATTTAAAGTGGCGTGTGTTTTGCTTCTTGGATTCAAATTGTTCTAATAACGATAGAGCCAATTTTTTTATAACCCGAGGCTACAGAAATGCACTTGAAGCAGCAATAAGACTCCCTGGGGTGATAAATGTTACTTAAGGATTAAATTGGCAGGAGCTATTTAGGGGATCATATTTATTGTACCAACTAAAGCTCAGCTTGTAATTGTTCATTACTGCCGCGCTGTTGCCTGTTCAGGCTTTTGTGGTCTCTGAGATTCCTAGTTGGGATTTTTAGGGAGATTGTCTTTGCTCACTGCTGCCGTGTGCAGCTCGTTGTTGGGTTTGGACACCGCTTTCTTCGAGACAATCTTTCAATGATTACACAGTAAACATCTACGTGCCATACGAGAGCCTGGATTATGTTCTGGAGCCTCAGTCTCTTGCAACAATGACAGTTTTTGAATACTGACTCTTGCCGATTTTATGTGTTCACAATATTATGGCGTGAATTTTAATCTAATCATTACCTTTAATCATGACAGGGAAAAGGGTGGCTTTAGTGTTTTGATCCAGTCCCACACAGACTGCACATATTGGAGATACGATTAAAACATATATATATATATAGATAGATAGATAGATAAAACATAATATACAGGATTGTGCAAAAGTCTTAGGACACGAGAGGATTTGTGGTTATAATGATTACATGTCACAAATAGTTGCTGAACATTTACATTTACATTACATTTACTTTATTTAGCAGACGCCCTTATCCAGAGCGACTTACAACTCATACAGTCTTACAATCCAAGCAACAGTGGGTTAAGGGTCTTGCTTAAGGACCCAACTGTGGCTGCTTGGCAGAGGTGGGATTTGAACCCAGGACCTTCAGGTCCAGAGTCCAGTGCCTTAACCGCTAGGCTACCACACTCAATAATTGTAAACTTTGATTCATTACTCCATAATCATCTTTTCAACTTATGAGCTTTAGTATATCTTAGCCTTTTCACACTGTTCCACTTTTGAAAAAGTGGTTTCTTGGTTGCTAACCCTCCAAAACAACTTCCTGATCAAGCTTCTTCAGACTGTAGGAGGGCCGGCTTGGCATGATGAAGCACCAGGATGCTGCAATTGCATCAAACTATATACAAAACATAGTCTGCCTTGTGTGTGTAACACTTTCATACATATTTCTTGTGTTTTCTGACTGTATTCTTATAATGATATATCACCACTATACCTTTGGTAAATCAAAGCACTTGATCTCCTAATTACTTTTTAATTTCTAATTTCTTTTTCTTGTTCCTCTTATGGTTCTTTTGTTGCAGCTCCGTCTCACCAATGTCGACCTTGACTTATTCACATGGAGTTACAGAAATACTCCAACCCCGCAACCTCCGACCTACATTTCCAAACACTGAGAAAATAACAAAGCTTGCTCCTAATGGAGATCTAAAATATTTTTATGCAAAGCGTGTTTTGCAATAAAAGGCAGAAGCCAACTTTTAGTGGTTTTGGCATGATCTAATCATGTGCATGGGTTTTCTCCAGGTACTCCTGTTTCCACCTTGCAAAAACATATCTGGGATAAACTGGCTCCTCTAGTCAGCCCCCGGGTTCGAGCAGGAGATGCTTTGTCTGTTTTGTTCCTTGGACTGGTACAGGACTCACTGTAAATTTAACCAGGCTGCTAAAGACGATAAATAAATCAGAGCAAAGTTTATTTTTAGTGGGTAGTAATTGACCTTGATATATGACCTTAAATCGAATTAAAGTGAGCAGAATCAGCCGCGACTGTTAAATATTTACAGTAAAGATTAAACTACCAATCCTATCACACCACTCTGCATAACCTCACAAGCTTTGTCTGAAACCACATACCTCTTGTCTATCCCGAAGAGCAACCCATAAATTATTCATTTACAGTGGATTTGCAGTAACACCCTAAATTATTACAGGGTTTATCCCTCTTGGAAGCCTTAAATGTTTGACGCAGAGCCCTATAATATAGAGAATACCAAAGTAAAGCCCCACTTTTGAAGAGAAGGCCATTTTTCCTGGCAAATATCTTCAAGTTCAAGAACCTCTTGACAAAAAGAAGAAGGAAAAAAAAAACACGAGCATCCATTTTAAGTGTAATTGTAGCCTATGGGGTGCGTGTATTGCACAATAGTTTAGTTAAAGTGAAAGTAAGTGGTCTTATTTTACTCTGTTTCTGGAAACTGTTGAAGAGTTCGAGGCAATCGCATCAAATCAGCTTTGGTTATTATCCATTGTTAGTCTTGGATTTGGATTATTGACAGAGTTCAATAGCTGCCCTCTGGCGTCCATTATAATTAAGTTGAACTGGTTTTCCGTTTGGTTCTGAGCACAGGGAAACGTGTCAAACTTGCTGTTCGTGGTAAACGCTTAGATGTATGGAGCATTGCCTAAAACTTAAGGTACTAAGACTACAGACCTTTGTTAGCGAAGTCTGCATTCCATTATTTCGTCTGGATTTCATCTTGGACTGAGCAAATGCGCTTGCATGACAAACAGATTGATCTGGATCTTCCAGGATTCCTTGTTGATTTGTTTAACTCGGCTTCAGTTGCCTTTAATTATAGCTCTTTTTATATCCTGTTTCTATTCCCAAATCCATGACTTCCTCACAAGCCACTGTGATCAAGTCTGCCTACAAGTTACCCACACGACTGGCATCGTTTTGCCTCCCTCTTTAGTGCCACCACCCTCTTACTGTGTAATGACCTTGTCACTCACCTGCGGAGGACCCCACCGAGCAGGGACGCGTTCAGGCACTCTGGCGGTGAAAGGCGCCGTTGCACTTCGCCCACCGTCACTTTGTACTTGGAGGTGGAGCTCAGAAGAGACAGACGGCCCGGGACCGAGCAGAAGACCTCGTTGACGTTCACGCTGACGCCGCCAATCAGCCCGTCCTTGCTCATCATCAGCGAGGTCACGCTCTTGTGCGGCATCGGGACTGTGGACCAGAAGAAAACGATCAGTCAGTCATTAACGTGGACACATCACGAGACCAAAGGCTCTCCCGTTACGGCTCTAGAGATAAAACAGACAATCATGGAAGTCTGAGTATCCCATAAAATCATACCGTGCATCAGCAATATAAAAGTGGCACAACGGACCACCAAATTTGGCATACTGGCCCATGTAGTGGTAAAATCACACCAAGCCAGGAGTCCTTTAGAAAACATTTCCAGTTATAAAACACTTTGATCTGATACCCTGTAAAGATACTTACTGATCTACACTGTTTTACTGGAAGATTCCTCAATGAGCCATTTATGCTTGTTAGATATAAGGTAGTGCAAAAATGACTTCCAGTCTTAGCTACACTAATCTAAAAGAAAGATAAAATCAATATAATACCAATAACCAATATTAACCAAATTCATCCACAAATCCTGTCTCGTGTGCCAATAAATCTACGGGTATCTAGTAAGTCAATTGAGAAAAACTCAGATTTATTTATTAAAGCACTCTTTGAACCAAAAAAGTGCTGTACATGTCGAGTTAATGACGTAAAACAAAGCATATAAGAGCATAAGTGACAAAAAAGTAGAACCCATAAGACAAAAATACAATAAAACACCCAATATTACTATTCAAATTTGTATGTTTAGATCTGATTTAAAAACTGAGTTGGTGAGTTGGAGGGGCTTTGTATCTTCTTACCATTTCACTTTAGTTTCAGGTTACATCTAAAATCCGTTAGGGGTCGCCATAGCAGATTGTCAGCAGATTACATTTGAGAAAAGGATTTAACGCCGGATTTCCTTCTGACTCCTGAAATTTACTAAGTGGACATTCTGAGTTTATTAATTTATTTAGTCAAAGCACCACTAGATCTTCGTGTATGGGATTACGCCCTGGACTTCTAAACCTCCCGGTCCCAGCAGCTGGTGCTTCCCACAGACCCAGGAGGCGACATTTCAGCTGCTAGTGTGTCAGTAATGTGTGTGTATGTATAAATATAAATCTCATTATGGCATGTTCATGTTTGCTTGAAGAAATAGCAATGACTACGTTTGCATGTAATTAATGAATGAATGTAATTTACATTTAAATGGTAAAGTAAGACGACACCTTTTTGACCCAAGCGGAACAATTTGTTCTTAGTCTCGTCCGCTGCTTGGGTTTTAGGACCAGGACCAGGACCAGGACCCCGTGAGCCAATTCCAAGAAAGCACTAATTATAAAATGGCCAATAATACTGTTTAGTGTGGAACCTCGGGCCGTTTTAACATCGCTTTTAAAGTCAAGAAGCTGCTCGAAAAAAATATTACAGAGATAAGAAAAAAGCCTCGAGAGAAAAGCAAGCACAGCCCCTGCTCCCTTTTGCAATAACCCAAAGGCGTTATGGAGCTGAAGCCCCTCGACCGAGCCGAATCACGCGTCCTGTCTGCTCACACACCAGCAGTGGGAGTTGGCACGGTCCTCGGAGCGCGCAAACGCTTTCCACGATGTTCTTACAGCAGTTTGTATCTAAGCTGTGTTTACTTAAGACGTGTCCTGTGCGTCGGTCACGTGGTTCATCAGGTCAGACGTGTTTTATGTCAATCAAAAAAATTGAAAAAGTGTGACAATTATTGTTCCAATAATGTAATTGTTCTGTCTAATAATCGATTATGCATCGTTATAATAGCTCAGCGCACCAAGTCGTGCATGGATAAAGACAAAACTAAAGTCCAAACCTTTTTCTAGAAGCCCAATATTGTATTAAGAAAGTAGCAGATCCTGAAATGAAACGTTAAAGCGCGCAGCATCAGCCTGTAGGTTTTTATTAGCTCGTGCCCGAGGCGACTGTTCACATAACAGGTGGGTAATTAACTTATTTACATTTTACGTTGCACCGTAAACACCAGACATCTTTATTTCCAAAGCTCCGCGCGGCCCGTTTCCCCGCTAACGCGCTCCTCGAAACCTCTGCCGGAGCTCGTGCTCTCCTTTAAGGCCTCTCATCGATTGCCCAACGCCGCGGACCGCTTTTCGAGCCTCAGAACGTGCTAATGCGGTAACGAGTGCGCGAGCCCGCGGAGACAGGGAGCTCAGCGGGGGCAGATAATAAGGAAAATGAGCTCTAAACGAGCTGGCGAGATCGTCAAGCCTCCATCCATCACAACGTCCGCTTAAGGCCCGTCCGCTGGGACAGGCCTCGTTCCCGTTAACTAAATTACTGCCTAATGTCTCGAGCACCGGACAAATATTATTAACGCGAGCCCAGGGAGCGCACGAGCTGTGACTGAGGAGGACTGTTAAAAGCGTTTAAGGAGAGCAGAAGAGAAGAGCGGCTGACAAGAGGGCGGTAATAAAAAAGAAATTCAATTAGAGGGGATTTTTATATATTTTTTACCTAAATATGGGCTCAGAAACTGCAATGCCACCATGATGATTTTATAATAATAATAATAATATAATAATAATAATAATACAACTACCAATAATAATAATAATAATAATAATGACAAAAGAATACTACTACTAACAATAATACCAATAATAATAATAATTATTATTATAATAATAATAATATACTGCTAACGCTATTACTACTAAAATACTACTACTATTTTAATATATATATAATAATAAGAAGAAGATAAATAGAAGTTTATATTCAATAAAAACTATACACTATAAAAACACTACTACTACTTCTAATAATAATAATAATAATAATAATAATAATATACTGCAAACGCCATTACTACGAAAATACTACTACTATTCAACTATATATAATAAAAATAATAAGAAGAATAAGTAGAAGATAATATTCACCAAAAATAATACACTATATTCTATAAAACACTACTACTTCTACTGCCAATAATAATAATAATAATAATAATAATAATT
>JAUZSU010201140.1:0-11621 GCA_034780255.1 Parotocinclus maculicauda
GGGACCAATTAAGAGTACCATTGTGTACTCTTATCAGTTAACCTCATGCGTGTTCGGACTGTCGGACAAGACTGGAGCATTCAGAGGAAACCCATGCAGACACTGAGAGGACATACAAACTACACACAGGCCAAGGTGGGGAGCAGAAAGATCTCACCTACACACACAAACACATACACACACAAACACACACACACACACACACACACACACACACACAAAGAAACAGAGTGAGATTAATGAGGCCTGTAGAGTGGAACATGCAGTGATGTAGTGCTGTTGGCAAAGGTACTCAAAGGTGGAATGTGAAATAAGTTTGAAGTTTGTGTTCTGTCTTTTTTCTGCTCTTTACATTTTCCTATTAAAAAGAAATACTTTCAGACACAGTCTTCTTACTGTTATGACTTTTCCTGCAGTTGTGATGATTATGATTAAGAAGAATCTAAGATTGCAAGATGTCATGGTGTACTATATATTATGCCGTATAATATACTAATATCCTGTGCTACACCATTTACCTGCAACTATAACCCTTATATAAAGTAAATAGCTTGAAGTGGGTTATTGGACACTGGAATATGGAACATTTAATAAATTAAGAATATAACTAGGAATATAATCTCAGTCACTACAGGTCATAAGAAATCTGTACTATTGAAATGATTAACGATCATTAATGATTAACGAATGATTAATGATCTAAAGGGATCGTGGTCATTTTTACGATCTTAAGCTTCTTACTTGTTTAAATAAGGAAGCTCCTTAAACACTTTTTTACACATGCCACATTGAAACTGGAAATATCCAGAGAGTGACACCTTTAAATCCCTTGTCAGCATTTTATTTTACTCTCTTTTTCAGTAGACCATTTCATTAACCTTAATCTTTAAAGCCTTTACCCTCCTCTTGTATGATGTGTGTGTGTGTGTGTACTATAAGTATTTGTGTGCAGACTTACGATTCTGTATGCTGAACAGACATATGCCCCAGAATAACATATAATTACAATATATTCGGTTTCACACTTACCACATTATTTGCACTTTGTATTGAATAGCTGTTTCTCAGGCTTTGGCATATTGAAACATAAAATGTGGTATTTTGTGGAATGTTTTAGTTATTTCTTTCTTTTTCCTACACATTTTTCTGTCAGCTCATGGAGACATGGATATGCGTTATCTGTGTTGTACGTGTGTTGTGCTAGACACAATACAAAGCTGACTATATATAGCTCTGGTCTTCAATTGAGCTTCTCTGAATCAAGACATCCAAAAGCCTCCAATAGTTAAGTCTGACAAGCATAACAAAATAAATACACATGCCAGTGTGGGGAACCACGTAGTACTTCCCAGCTACACAGAATAGGCCGGGTGGTAGTGTGAGGGTGGAAGTGGTTTCAGAGAATCCTAAAAATACAGGATGCAAGTCAGAAATATGGCAATTTACCACAGGACATCACACATTCACTTATTTACACACCGAGAACCATTTCAGAGTAACCAATCCATGTGATTGTAATGATATTTGTTCTAGGACCCAAGTATGTGGGATAGACGGAATCCCACGGCGTATAATAAGAATGGAAAAATAATATGTATTAACTATGAAAAAGGATAAAAGCAGGGGGAGAAAAAGCCCTAAGTAATAAAAGAACTTAAAAGGAGAAAAGGTGTGTAGCTGTGTCGCGTGCATAAAAACACCAACCATCCCAGCTGGCCAGGGTGCGACAAAATCGCGAAAACGCCGAAGCACCAGGGGACAGAAAAACACTAAATACCTCGGAGGTTCCCCTCCTACAGTGAACGGCAGAGCAATCGGACGTGGCAGGTCAAGGTGCGCGAGTGCGTGCCGATGGACGGGTGCACGAATGGAATCAGACGACCTGGAAACAAACAACACTAAAACCTGCACTTAAGTAGCGAGAAAAGCAGGTGATCGTTATCAGGTCGTAAATCAAGTACAGGATATAAATCGCCTTACCGATTGCTCTGTAATGGCGAGTACGGTGGCACACACCAGGGCGTAAATAAGGAACCCTAACAGTGATTGCGTGTTTTGGGGTTCGGAAAAGCCAGCCGAGTACCCAAAAGACGTCTACCCCAAAGACACCACATTTTCTGTGCTGTTACAATTCCCTTAAATCCCATGTTTTTTTGCGTTTCACCATTATTATTACGGCATTGTCTAAATTTTCATGCCATCCATTACAGTCCTCCTATTATTGTATGTTAGATGACCTGGTAGCCACATAACATGTTTCAAGACTTCCGATCTTAAGTCACAACTTCCTTTTCCTGTGGTCGATTTTAGTCCGTTTTGAAAAATCGATACCAGTTTCAATGCTAAATCACAGAAGTAACTGGGAATACAGGTTTTACGATGGTCCGCCTTAAGATTTCTGACTTTATGGGAATCTGATATTACACACACATATACATTCAGCAGAAATCGTATTCTGAATTTGGAGTGTTGTTTTTTCCAGGGCAAGCAATACGTAGAATGATACACTTCTGCAGACGCCGGGAATCTGGGCAGCAGCTCAGCACCAGTGCTCTCATTTCACCAATAGACTAATCATTTAGTTTTTTGTATTCATTATAAATACATTATTCAGTACTTAAACACAATATTTAATGTGTTATTATAATACTATTAGGATTCTGTAATATTATTATAATATTATCTGTTTTAAGCATTTTAAAGCATAGGCTACACTATGTATTTATATATAACTATATATTCAGTATATTTGAGCTCTTTGGTTTGCGATCCATTCAGCACAGAATTTGTTGGAACGTATCCCCATCGTAAATCAGGGAGCACATGCCTCTTGCTCTGAGGCTCTGTTGATTTTTTCCGTAATGTGTCATCGACACTTTTAGTGTAACAGATTTTCTCACAGTGCATAGTGTTTAACAGTTTAAGACTGTAATGTAATATGAGAGTAGTCTAAAAGATGCCTTTAAAGAGCAATATTTAATTGCATAAAGGTATGTAACTTTGAATGTAAATAAGTACATGTACAAAAAATGCATTTGCTCTGCAGCCTTTGGGAGCAGACAAGGGTTCCGACAGACAGGTTTTGGTCTGCTTCACGTTGAGTTTATCGGAGTGGAATTGTGTTATATAACGACGCGTGTTTGTGCGTCATCCCAAATTGATCATCTCAAACAGCCCGATAAGTTTGCAACACTGCGTGACTCGGTTTGCTCTTTCCACTCTATTGATCCAGACATCTGTGTTTCTGAGTGTGTTTTGCAAATGTGTGTCTGTGATAAACAAAGAGTTTGTGTTTGTTGTGTAGGCTGCACAGTCACGTACTCCAGAGCTTCCCTGGCAGTGTCTGAACAGAGTTTGGTTGGGCTCTGTTCCAGCGGGTGGGGTGAGGGAATTAGAGGAGGGTTAATGATCAATCCCATGCTCTCTGAGGGTCGAGCTCTGAGAAGAGGGCATGGGACTGAGTAGGGTCAGTAAAAAGAGGGAAAGCGAGAGAGAGAGAGTGAGAGAGAGATATGTCCTCTGAGAAAGTGTGTTGGAATTCAGCATGACTTATGACGTATTTGCTTGTATAATTTCTCCCTACACACCCAACGTGTGCAGAACCAGTCATGGCTTCCTCACGTTATCCACCGCTGTGTGTTTGCTCACTCGATGGGATCTTGAGAGTGGCCTTGGCTTCCCAGAACTCTGTTCTCTGCTTATCAGTATCCGGAAGGAAACTGCTCAGGTAATAGGCGCTCTAAAACACTTTAGAGAGAGCCACCGCACAATGTTTAATCATTAATGGTGCAGGAGTTTCTCTTTCCTGCTGAAGCTCACAGAATGGATACAGGGTGTGTCCATAAACGCTCATTGACAAAAAAGAACTTACCAGGAAGGAATTGTTGGAATCCAGTGAAACTTGTGGGAACATTGTATGTATGAATGTATTAAAGGTACACTATAAGCAAGTGATTACAATATTGGAACAAAAGGATGAGTTTACTGGGAAACAAACTGTACAATTGAATAGAGGCTCTAGAAATGAAGCTCCAGTATTGTCATTTTATATCCACCTCTAGCCTGGATACAAGATGAGATACGGTTTGAAATTGGTGGCATGGAGGTTAATAACAATACATTTCCTTCTGCTAAGCACTTGCAAATGGTCCAGACAGAGACAGGGGTGAGTAGTGAAGGTGCCACCTGTGTCTGTGGTAGCCCAGCGATTAAGGTACTAACCTCTGGTCCAGGGACCAGGCGGTCCAGGGTTCAAATCCCACCTTTGCCAAGCTGCCTCAGTCGAGCCCTTGAACAAGGCCCTTAACCCACAATTGTTTGGATTGTAAGATTGTATAAGTTGTAAGTCGCTCTGGATAAGGGTGTTTGCCCTAATGTTTGTTTTTATGCTCTAATGTCTGGATGGTGGACCACAGAACTTTTGGAGCTGCTTGTGCTTGTCAGATGATTATATGACCTTCTCTTCTGGTGGTTTGTCTTAGCCATCCAAAGCCAGCTGGTCGTGTGTATGTGCCCTCATGGAAACACTGCTCCCAACACCTCCTAACAGCCTGGGCCAACAACATAGATACTCCAGACCAAGGGGAAGCACGGTGGCTCGGTGGGTAGCACCGCTGCCTCACAGCAGGAAGGTCCCAGGTTCAATTCCAGGGTGGAGCGACCTGGGTCCTTTCTATGTGGAGAATCTCTTCCCCGTGTCTGCGTGGGTTTACCCCACTGATGCCGATAGCGACGTTAAAGAAGCCAAATAAACAAACAAAAAAACAAATCTTCCAGTCCAGTGATGCACCTTCTCTTAAAATGTCTTTGTCAGCTCCACAGACTGTCCTAGCACCTCACTAGCATATCCAGTAAAAAAAATAATTAAAATGTATGAATTAATTCTTGAATCACAAAGTTGAAAGAGTTTAGAAATAAATCAGCTGCTCTGGTGGATTTAAGAGTCAGAGCTAGCTGATGGAACCAGCAGTTGTGAGACTGGGTTTGATTCCTGGGTGGGGCATTTATAGAACTTTGCAGGGGTAAAATAGGATGCTTATATTTACCACACTATATAGTACAGAATGTTATAAAGTGGGGTCAGTAAATTATGGATTCTGATTCATGTAGTGCAATTCTTTACCTCTGTAAATTTTTATTATTTTCAGTGCTTTATTGGATGTTCCTTCCTTCCAGGGGATTGCATTTGTCTGGTTGGGCGTCCCAGACTAGCTTTAGCGGAAAAACAGTGGAAAACCCATTACATGATACAAACATTTTGGGGTGTATGTTTGTTTTATTAAGTAAATCATTACCGCAATTAGCATTTCCAGCATTGAGTCACATGACATTTGTTACTCAGATCTCTGGCTCAAAATTCAAAACCCCAAGCGGTGCACAAGAACCATATGCTAAGTGAAATGCATAAAGGTCGGTGCCAGCTGCTCTGCTAACTGCTAACTGCTATGCCCAATTGCTGCTTCTTGGCCCAGGCAGCTAGATTTTTTCAGCTTTGTATCCCAGCACGACTGACAGGACCTTTGGCGGGAAAACAACCTTATGACATCAGCTCCTCCACCATACTTGACATTGGGAACTTCCAGTGAAAAAAGTCCTCTTTAAGTCACATTTGATTATATAACCAGTCCAGTTTACGTTTGAGTTGCATATATTAAGCTCCATGTGCTAACATGGCAGGGTTTTTCAAGGACATTCTGGTGGTTTTTCTATAGTACTGTGCAAAAAAGTCCACCATTGTATTTGGTGTAATGGTATGATGACCATATGTAATTATTTTTCTGTCTCTTTATTAGTATACAAACATAAAATACAGGAACTGTGTACAAAAAGAACTATGTTCAGAACGAAATATCCTTTGCAGTAGGGGTGTGCCATATCGTATCGTTCGTGATTATACCGGTATAATTTTTAGACGATATAGAACATGCATATCGTGATTTACACAGAGTATGGATTACTTCTATTACATGACTCATAGGCAGAGCAACAGATATGGCAGAAAGTGGTTCTGCGGTGGATAAGTTTGTCCCAAAAAGGGGAGCAATTTTGGTAGTGTGGGGGTGGTTTTGGTACAAAATATCAGATTTACAACAAACTACAGTGATACGTAAGCTACGCAAAAGCTCTGTAACAACAAATCTAATCTGTTTTACCACCTCGAGCAGGAGCAGGTAGCTGAGTATGAGGAAAGTCAAAAATGCCGCAGGATTAGGTATTTTAAAGTATAAAATTATATTTTGTTGAAATTGTATGTTGTTGAAATTTATCGCCAAATATAAAGTACCCTAAAATATCGTGATATTACTTTAGGGCCATATCGCCCACCCCTACTCTGCAGACAAAAGTCAGTATTTCTACTTATTTGTAACAGGCTATAAATCCCGTTTGTAATTGTAGGTTCACATACACTCTTTGTCATCTGGCTGATCTTGTTGTTCGTAATACCAATATCAATGCATCTTTGGCTTGAAACAAAGGTCATGTGTCAGTCATGTTTATAGTACACATTTCCAATTTTCTTGTGAAAAAAAAAGCACAAAAAGTATGACACTATGGTATGCAGCCATTAAAAGCACAAACCTGTATTGTAGTGATTGTAGAGTACACTCTTTTAAGGTACTCTCTTTTCTCTGATCTTTCTCTCAGCCTTGCCTTGCATTTCTGTGCTACCTTTTTCCCTCAAAGGCCTTGTCTTATTACTGATCAGTAATCACACAGTGCAGTCGTTCTGCTGCTTGTTATGTGAGGAATGTCAGGGCCAGTCACAAAGACAGTAGTGAAAGAGCAAGAGCTTTAACTATGCTAATTGCACATAATTTAGCCGATGGAGCTTATCTGGGTGTCATCTGATTGTAATTCCCACTCCTCTGTTTTGAGTACACGTCTCTGACAGTGCCTCTCCATTCGCTCTTTCTCCAGCCTCGATCCCCTTCTTTGCCTGTGAGCTGAAGGCCGTGAAGCCCTACAGGAGAGGCTTATTCTGTGGAGATGAGAGCATCAATTACCCTTATTTGAGCAGCGAGGTTATTCCTGACAGCGTGCTCATCACCGGAGGAATCATCATTACAGGCCTGACGGTGAGACACAAATACACTTTCTATCCCTCTCAGACCTTTCCATTGACGATTTCTGTAGCTACTTAATTCTACACTTATACCTAAACCTAACCCCAGTAACCGGAGGGAACTGTTTTGGCACGTTCAGCTTTTCCTAGAAGACTTTTGTAAACAAGCAGTTTATTTGAACAAACACTTGATCCTCACAAGATACGCTATATAAGCAAAAGTATCAGGACACCTACACGTTACACGAACAAGAGCTTTTATGACAAGCCATTTAAAATCCATAGGGATTAACATGGAACTGGTCCCCAATTTGAACTTCTGTCTGGGAAGGCTTTCTAAAAGATTCTGGATGTAGTTCTCATTGCACGTTTTTTTGCTGATGTAAATGCCAGAGGAAGTTTGGAACTCTTTATTGAGACAGCAGAGTGCAAATAGTTGCTACAGCTAAGAAACTTCTGAATTCAGTCAGTTGTTGTCCCAATACTTTTGCCTGTATATTGTGTGTAAAAAGCTAGACACACGCACGCATTTCAGATCTGCATAATCGTTCAGGCAACGATCAACAATCAGCACTGCCAGATCCCTTCTACTATTTATGGATATCCTAGAACTATTGTCCCTCTAGAACAACAACTGCTTAATAGCTTTACCGCCTGTCACATACACGCTGTCTTCTGCACAGTCTAAATAAGCTTTCAATTTAAGGCAGAAATAATCAAACGAGGCATGTTCACTTAAATTGTTCAGTTAAATGTGCAAATACACTTGCAGGCCGATTTAGTAGGTGTTCAACTCCTCGTCAACTCAATGCATTTAGGCAGATGATGGTGAGTTTAGTGATTTTCAACGTGGCATGGTTGTTGGTGCTAGACGGGTTGGTCAGAGTATAACTGCTAAACTGCTGGGATTTTCACAGACAACCTTTAGGGATTATAGAGAATGGTCTGAAAAAGAATTTAAAAATTCCAGTAAGGGCAGCTCTCTGGGAGAAAATGTCTTGTTGATGCCAGAGGTCAGAGGAGAATGGCCAGACTGGTTCAAGCTGATAGGAATAGAACAGTAAGTCCCAATAACCAATAGTTATAGCTGAGGGATGTAAAAAAACATCTCTGAACACGCAACATGTGGAAGCTTGAAGCAGATGGGCTACAGCAGCAGAAGACCACACCGGGTGCCACTCCTGTGTGCTTAAACTGACATCGGTTCACAGCTTTTGACTACACAATGATGAAACATCAAAACGGTGACTAATTGAAAATTGAAAACGGGACATTCGGGTGGTGTGTGGCTTCACAGCTCCCCAGTTTGATCCCGACTCTAATCGTGCAGAGATTCCTTGTTTTCACCACATCCGTGTTGGTTACTCTGGGTGCTCCTGTTTTCTCCCACATTCCAAAGATATGCATTCGAATAACTGGTGAGTCTAAATGGGCTCCATGATTGGTGCGTTGTTGTAGCCTTGTGTTTGTCGTGAATATAGCCGGTGATGCAACATTAAATAAAACTGTTAAATCAACTAATGAAGCTTCAGCTCTGTGTTTTTCGCCTGATCTTACGGGAGAAATAATATTTGTCATATTTTTCGCTGGCACGTTCGTTGTGTTTCGTATTGTTTTGTAATATTTGTGTTGCGTGCTTCAGATTGCTCTGGGCGAGTGCTACTGTGTACGGGTTCGCCGCGTGCAGTCCCGCGCCTTCGTGCGAAACCACTATATCTCGTCGCTCTACAAAGAGATCGGCAGCTTCCTGTTTGGCTGCTGCATCGGCCAGTCCCTGACCAACATGGCCAAACTAAGCGTGGGCCGGCTCCGCCCCAACTTTATGACCGTCTGCAACTTGACGTATGCATCTCTGCGCTGCAAGCCAGGTGAATACGTGGCTGACGTGAACTGCAATACCACCTATAACGAGGAAGAGGCCAGGTGAGGGGCTGTAAGATTCAGTGGGAGGTGACTAGTGAAAATATTTGTACGTTCAAGCGACCGTTCAGCCAAAACTGTACTGCATTTTGATTGTTTTTTAAATTAAATTCATAGACAAGCTGATTGTTTGCTTCTTAAATTTGCTTCAAAAATTCACAGTATTTTTTTACACACACTTAGACTTTTATTTCACTGCAGACAGTATGAACCTTAGATGTCATGTTTTGTCTGCTGAACTTCATCTAATTTAATAATAAACATCCGTTCTTACATTTCAGCTCTGCAACATATTCCACAAATGCTGGGGACATTTAGAGCTAATAATGAATTGTAAAACTAAATAATGAGGCGATTTCAAATAGTTCATGTCAGGTGATTGTAATCATGATTTGGTACAAAAGAGTCTTTGAGAAGCAAAGATGGGCAGAAGATCTCCAGTTTGTCAACAAATGTGTGAGAAAATGATTTAAATGTTTAAAACAATGGACATCAAAGACAGATTGGAAGGGATTTCCATTTCTCTCCCTCTACAGAGCATAATTTTATGAAACAATTCAAGGAATTGGGAGGAATGGGTGCAAGGGTGCAAACTTAAGGTGAACGCCCGTGATCTGCACTGCATCAACAACCACCATTAAACAATAGCTGATCGAACCACACGGACAAGGGATTGCTGGAAGGGAATGGAAATGGCATTGTGGTCAGACTAATCAGTATTGCTTTTTTGGAAACATATGCTGCCTTTAAGATGACATCTTTTCCATGGATGTTCATGCAGTTTTTAACACAATGCAAATCCACAGGCTATGGGTACTGGACTGTCCTGCCTTCAGTACCGACGTGTCCCCAGTACTGAATGTGTGGAGAATGTTGAAATTTGGAATGGGACACAATAACACCTGAAACATTTCATCGCTTAATGTCAAAACGTCTTTTAGGAATGTCATCATTACAAACTGGTAAACGTTTTATCCTCCTAACTTTTTTGGAATGTGTTGCAGGCCTGAAATGCAGTGATGGATGTTAATTATTGAAATGAATTCAAGTTGATTTAGAAATATATTATATATAAGTTCATGCTGTCTGCACTAAAATAGAATCAAAGTTAATGTAAAAAAGCATCGTAATTTTGATTTGCACTTTTTTATACAGTTCTTTTTTTTATTTGGGGTTGTAGAACACCAACACACACCTTTACATATTTATATTTAACCAGGTCCAGAAAACTAGACATATACGGTGCCAGGAACCGAACACAACCCTGTAACTAACAATGGTGTTCTGCTTTACAAAATTTAAAAAGCAAACATTGCACTACAGCATGACTCTCGTTAAGATTCGGGGGTAAGCGGAAGGTTGTGTAACTCAATTTTGGTTGAACTGTTGCTTTGATTTTTTTGGTGGTTTTAAAAATATGCCTCCCAATAGTAAACAGATGTGGAATGCCTTAAGCGTGAGAGTTCAGTGTGTCTCTTTCCTTCCTTTTTTACAGGAAGTCCTTTTTCTCTGGACACGCCTCTTTCGCCATGTACACAATGCTCTACCTGGCAGTAAGTATCCCATTGTTTAGTTGTGCTCACACACCCACAAACACAAACGTGCACATGGATGTCTCCGAATGGATATTATTAAACATCTGTAACCGGGATTTAATTACCGAGCGTCCGGGCTCCGCAGTTCTGATGAGATTTACTGCTGTAGGCTTTCATTGCTGCCATGTGGGACGAGGCCAGAAATGTCTGTTTTTCACTCCAGCTCACAAACAAAAAACACAAAACTGAAAGGAGAAGGGTCTGAGAAAGCCAAAACTCCCCAAAGGCATCTTGTTTCAAACGAAGGAGAAAGGGCAAATGAGAATGAGAAAGTTCCCCAAAAGTTGGCTGAATAGATGCACAGAGAGAGAGAGAGAAAGTGTAGTGGGACAGAAGGGGTTTTGTTTAGTTGTGGGTTGGGTTGGGGGGGTTGGGTTGTTGGGTTGGATGCATTTGGGCCTGCTGAGAGATGGACAGGCTTCTTTCAGTGCTGACCCCTCTCCCCTCTTTCTCTCTCTCACTGCTCTAATGGAGATGGAAAAGGAAAAATGACATGACAGTCATTCATGGGGCCATAAAGCTACGCCAAATCTGCCTTTCTCCATCATTAGTGCCTCTTCATGTCTGCTTTGCCATTCCCTGTGTTCTGTGCCAGTCATGTGTCAGGGGGTGGTGGCGATTTGGGATGTTATCTTAAATGGGCTGTTTTTGTCTATTATTTGCCATCCATTCATGGTTCTATGCCTCCGGTAAGGCCGGAACAGCTACAATGCAGATTAAAGAGAGAGAGAGAGAGAGAGAGAGAGAGAGAGAGAAACAGCCAGAGGGAGAAAGAGAGAGAAAACAAAGACAAGGCTGGTGAAGATTAATGTGAATTGCCCTTGGAAAACAGTGCCAGGCCCTTTATTGTTTACTCCTTCTTTTGCCATACTTTCTCTTTCTGTTCGTGTTGGAGCTGTGGATTTGGCTAAACGCTATGCCCTCTGACTGGGATAGTCATTTCGCAATAGATAATGTTTTGAAGCCGCTGTAGCTCAGTGGGCAGAGCCAGCTGCTGAAAGCACCTGTGGGTCTTGCAACCTGAAGGTGTTAAGAGATGTGGT
>JAUZSU010201151.1:0-11620 GCA_034780255.1 Parotocinclus maculicauda
TACACACACACACACACTGACACACACACATATATATATACACACACACACACTGACACGCACACACACACAAACACACACATACACACACACTGACACACACACACACACACATGCACACACACGCACACACCGTCTCACACAAACACACATACGCACACCCCAGAGGATCCGCACTGTCAGACACACACTGACATACACATACACACACACGCACACACACACTGATACACACACACACGTTGACACACACACATACACATATACACACACACACACACACACACACACACACACACACACACACACAGATTTAAATTTAAATAAAAATAACAAAGTTCCTGCTCTGGTCGTTTTTCAGGTGGATGATCTGGACCTCCCTTTCCAATGCTTTGAATCAAAGTCAATCCAAACTTGGATAAGCTTGGTGATTTATAAATACCATTCCAATGTTTGGCCACCAGTGGAACCCAGTGGAACAACCAGAAGAACAATTATTTAAATCCCAGCCAGTGATGAACCAAAGCTGGAAAAGTTGATCTGAAGGCAGTTAAAAGACTGTAGATGATGTAAGGAATGTTTGGTCCAACATTGGGTTTGCAGTTTGGGTTATAAAAAAAAACCCAGATTGTTTGATTGGTCAGATCCAGAATCAAAGTGTTGGAAAGTTTATTAAAGCAGCGCTAAAAAAATCTCTTATATAAATAGATGAAAATAGGCAAACTGTCATTTAAAACCACTAAAAAACACAAGTGTGGGAGAGATCCTCTTTTTTTTTTGCGCCAAGGCTTGAAATGTTTTCTTCACGATGGTGATTAACACCAGACTCAGCGCTGCTCCTTGAATATGACATTTGGATATGACAGATAAACACACATGGCCACTTGGAGTGAAATCCTGCGTAGCCTTTTTTTTTAAAAAACAAACAGAACCAGAAAACCAGAAAAATCTCCTTTGATGGTTTGTTGCTTGGAGTGCAGACGCCGTGTACAGATCCCTGAACAGATCTCCCCTGATGCCTGTAGGGAAGTTTTGATTGTCTTAACTTCGGTGAGATTGACGGGAAATGAGCATTAAGTCACCCTGAAGCCCCTGAGTCACTGCTCGAGGCCATTTGAGCCGCGAACAAAAAGCATTTCAAGCTCAGTGCTGAAGTCTATTTAAACGCAGCTCTATAATCTCATGGCAATCTATAGAAAAGACGGAGTCGCCATGGTTACGCCTGGATTATGTACACACTGAGACTTTAGGAAGTCCTGGAGCGGTGAGAGATCGGATTCCAATTTCCATCATTGGTTGGATTAATCGTTATTTGTTATTATTCATTAAAAAGAGCATTTAAAGGTGAAATAAATAAAAATCACAATTAAGAAGCTCAATGCATGTTAAATCGATCATCGACCAAGTGCTCGGGTGGTTCACCAACGTGGCGCCATCAAGTGCAGAGAACCGAGCCTGGTTGAAGGACAGCAGTAATGGACCGGGGTCCAACCCAGAAAAACGTGGAACCGGAGAGCTTTATCCAATTGTCTGATCCAATTGTTTTTTCTTGCCGCTATCACCTCTTGATGCTCATATGAGGGCCTCAAGCTGTTTGTGACCGATCCCAAAATCAAGGTATCCAGTACCTAACCTCTGGGACTGGGACCGTCATTTCAATCGTAGGTTTGCGTGGGATGGCCTGCTCCCCCGGGGCGTGATCCGGTGCCCATCGGCTCCCACACAGGACCGCTTCTAACTCGTACACTTTATTTATCCCACTCTCGTCTGCAGAATGTAATAGAAAGATTTTGAATTGATTTTCCACAGGGCTAGTGGAAAATCCTCGTCACCGATTCCACATTCCTCCATCACAGCAGCACTCTTACCTCTTTTCCACTAACAAAGTCCCAGTGCTGGATACTGCGTTCACTTGAGTCACCAGCCCATGTTTCCACTGGTCTTAGACGTGACCCGTTACACACAGTAAACGATGGTTTTCGAGTCTGTCTGCGTCTCTCATGTCCCAGTGTCAACAGGTTCGACAACGTCAGCATTGTGGTAATAAAGCTGAACCAGTTCTGAAGATCAAGAAGATCTGGAAACACGACCGCTGGAGCAGCACCGGACCTAAATGTGACTGAGGAGGTTCCTTTATGATCCACTATAGAGTCATTTATACATTTAAGGTTAGGGTTAGAGTCAGGATCTGCATTTTAGATACAAAATAAACGTTATACAATTTAATAAAGCCACATTTGTGTGTTATACAGGCTATAAATAAATGTAGACACCCCCCAGGTCATCAAGTCAATTATTTTATATGCAATTTCATGCGTCAAATGTCAAGCTGATAAACCAGCAGTATGTTTTTGTTGGCCTATAAGGCAGGTCTGATTTCTCTTTAACATACTGCTGTTCAATCCTTCGTCTCATCCCTTTGAGATTGTGTTTAAACCCCGATCTGATATTTGAACCGATTGGTTGATGTCACGTGTTTTGGCCTGCTTTAGAGCGTGGGCTAAGTTTGTGGATTTATTTCATGATTAATGGTTTAAGAAATGGAGAATGTCAGGCTAAAGCTCAGTCGCTTGAAACTTAGAGGTGCAACAGTTAAACTATGGAAACAATTTTTGCATTTTTAATGCACCAAGTCAGAACCTTAACTGGATCGAGATGCTGTGTCATGTTCATGTTCATGTTCACCTTATCATGGACTAAGATTCTGCCTTTTGGAAGCCTGAGCTTTCAGTTTCTCTACATTTAAACCTAAACTGTGTTGATTAATTAATGCTGGACACAGACATGGAATGAACAATTGTTTATGAGTTATTTTAGGGAGAATTGATGGATCAATTCAGGTCTGAAGGGTTCAAAAACATTTGTTCCTCATGGTATTTTACAGTACGGTGCAAAAGACTTAGGCCACCGTTAGTTTTGTTGATTTAGAAATAGTATTATGATCAAATATATACAGAATATACAGGACTTTTGTACAGAAGATTCCCTTTTTTCAGAAAATGATGGCTTTTGTAGGCAAAATGTACTATTTACTATTTATGATCCCCCCAAAAAGTGATTTCTAGGCTACTATTCTTATAAAACAACAATTTAGAATCAAGCTTTGAGAAACTTGTAGAAGTTAAAAGCTTTTAACAAATTAAATTCAGTTTTTTATATTGCATACAAATTTCCTGTATTTTTTTAAAAAAGAAACAGAGAAGAGAGACAGTTTAAAATTGCTTAAGAACAAATCTAATGGCGGAAAGACTTTTGCCCAGTACTGCATGAATTTGTGTCTGGATTAGCTCCTGCAAATAAAATATTCTGAGTTCACTAGGAGGTTATGGAACATGAAGACCTGATTAGGCTCCTGTGCGGCGAGAAGCAATGTTCATGATTAAGCCTTCGTCAGAAAGTGACAGAAAGCCGTGTTTCTGAGACCCTCAAACTGACCAAACGGCAAAGGAGGGACTTAACGTAAAAAAGAAATGGTTCATCAGGACATAATAGTCTAGAACCATGTCAGCACTGAAGATGAAGCACTGAATGCTGCCAGATTGAAGGCCTAATCACAATCTGATCAGGAAACCTTAAACACCCAGATCCCTAAGAAGCACTGATCAATGTCATGTTTTTCCATTTTAGGAACGTTAGAGATGACTTTAAACATTTTTCTTCTGTACAGGCTAAAAAAAAACCTCTGAAAAACCATTGATGCAGAAAACACAAGAAAGGCTGGAAGAAATAATAACAGAGAACAGAAGTGAGCCTGAGGTGACGCCCGGAGCTGAGACTGAGGCGATTTCTTTAATAGTATCTCCAGGCGATGCTAAAGGACAGGCCTGCCATCGCAATCTCATCCTTCACCTTCAGGGTTCACTACCTCAGGCCTTATTAAAAAGATGAAGGCTTCTTCTGCAGATCTGGAGCTCACGCTTCGACATGCCGCCTTTGAGTCTGGGAGAGTGGTACGGTTCTGTCGAAGTCTCCAATTGCACTGGCAGAGAAGGAGGGTTCCGGATGGTGTGCCATCTTCTCGATGTAGCATGATTTCTACTTCTATGCAACGTTCGTTAAAAAACGGTTCAGGAGTAGCATTAGGTCAATCAAACACGGCATGTGCGACGTCGCGCAGTCGCACAAATGAAGTTTTGAAGTTTGCTAGGGGCCTACAGAGGCTTAAACTAGAGCCAACCATCTACCCCATGGAGGCATACAAGAGGGGGCTGTTTCACCATTTGGGTCATTTCATTCACATAAAAGTTACTCCAGCAGGTTTGGTGAATCTTATCTGTGGTAAGAGCAGGCTGCTGGAAAGGCGTTCCAATCTTGAGCTACCTCTACAGAACCCTGCGATGGACATTCAGGGTGTACCTCTACTCTACCTGTGCCCAATAGATCGAATTCCACTGGGGATAAAATAAGATCAAGGACAGCACATTCCTACGTGTTTTAATATCTTCACTCTGGGTAAGTGGAAGGGTGTGTACGTTGGATTCTTGCTCGCCTGTGCCTTTATCCTCATCATCAGACTATATTTAATTATAACCTTTTACATGGCTACACTTACGCTCATTGGAAAGACGTTCCTGCGGTTTCCACGCTGATTGTCTGAGGATGAACCGAAAGACCTCGTTACAGCTTTCTCAGCCTTCATACACTTAAAGAGAGAGGGGAAAAAAAAGAAAGGAACCCAAAGCGACTAAAATAATGAACGGGCGGACGTCTCAGGCGTCACACGAGCGCACTGGGAGTGCTGCGACAGCTTTGCTCTGAACTGCACTTAATACGGCAGAAATAAACCGAAGTAGGAAACGAAAAAGAGGCAAACAAGACGGCCGTGTGAAGGCACTGAGCTGTGCTGATGGACTAGATTGAACACAAAGTCGTTTTTTAGAACTGCAAAGGACAGGATTCTCACCACACATAGAGCTGTTTACCTCTGGCGAGAGCGTATTGAGTGCACTCCACTTCATTCCCCCACTGCGCGGCCGGGCGTTCACGCTACACCACTCATTGTGAGTGGGCGCCATGCTAATCAGTGTGTGGCAAAGCAACAAAAATGGCCTAGATTTGCTCCGACGAGAGAAACTTTTAGTCCTAGTTCACTTTACAGAAGCGTTTTGGACTCTGCATGGCCAGAATGGATTTTCCCCTTCCAATGCTGAAGTCAAACGTTATCAAAGAAACATGTTTAATACAACCTCAGATCAGAAAACACTAAGTTGGGATGGTGTGGTGAATCAAGTAGAAACCTGTTTTTTTTTCATTTAATTTCTTTTGTTAATAAAAAAAAGCTTTGGTGCATTTCAGATGGGCAACGCATTCCAAAAACAGTTGGGACGGAAGCAATTTAGGGCTTGTAAAAATCAAAATAATGATGCGATTTCAAACAGGTGAGGTCAAAAGGTGATTACAATCATGATTTGGTACAAAAGCAGCATCCAGGAAAAGCTGAGTCTTTAAGGAGCGAAGATGGGCGGAGGATCTCCAGTTCGTCAGCAAATGTATGAACAGAATGTTGGAAGGGATTTCCATATTTCTCACGCTACCGTTCGTTGTGATGCAGGCCTGAAATGCAGGAAAGAAGTTGACCAGACAGGACACGAAACATCTCAGGTTCTCACTGTGTGCAATGAAATAAAAGTCAAAGAAACAGTGATTGAAGTTTTTATTATTTCCATTTTCCATTCTGTCCCCATTTCCTCTGATTTGGGGTTGTTTTCTTTGGAGTACCACAACAAGGACTGCTCAGGGGTTCAGGAGTTCAGAAGAATCCACCTCTCTGCTGCTGCTGCCAACCGGGGAAAAAAAATTCTTAAAGGTTCATAAGAATGTTAGATGTTCCAATAAAAGCTTATCTTGAGAAAATCGTCATTGTTTTCTTATCTGATGTCCCATTGTACGGCCTACGATACACGGCATGAGACACATTTTAAATTTGTGTTTAATGTGCTCTCGGGAAAAACATCAAACCAAACATTTTCTGCAAAGTTGAGAGGGAAAAGAAAATTTCTTATTGAAGAAACTGTTTACAGTTTGGTCATTTTAGGTGCTTACCTCATCAACTTTTACGCTCTTACTCTTGTTATTTTAGGAATAACAATTTTTAACAAAGTTTTAAAAAATGAGGGGATGTCTCCTCATTTTTATAAGCAGCCTATTTAAGAAGCTTTTCTTTCCTGAGACACTTTTGTGAATCCGGTCTTGCACCATTATGACCTCAAGCTTAGTTAATGGTCCCACTGCTAGTCCAAAATCCGCCCTGCGCCCTGTTCGTTTTATGCAATCAGTGTTATTTTTGTAATAACGCAACGCTTTGGGGCCAAACACAAAACGGCACCAAATTTACAGCAAAAGGTTAATGCAAATAATGATCCCTTCAGGGCTCGCAACGTGCTCTAGCATGGCACCGCAGAACTTGCCCCGCCCCCCACCTACCCCCCCAGCCTCATTAGACATCATTCTGATGTGGCTTTAGCAAGGTGCGGCCGCTGTGAGGTGACCTTGCTTCATTCTGGGAAGGTGAGAGTGTCATGTTGATGCAGCCCCCCGTCCGAAACGGTATCCTCTATCCACATGGCTACACGTGGAGGGCAATTACGGCACTAACCTATCCGACAGCTCTGCTCCGGCTGGGGAAATGTCAAAGGTAATGATCGTCGAGGCAGCAGCTCGGCACCCTGACATTCTCCCAGCGCGCTGCGTGGGTCCAGCACTCGCAAGTAGCTGCAGCGCTACCTTGGCTTAAATGTCACTGCCAGCCAAGGGGCAGAACCGGACTCAGTGATTTAAAAACACAGTCCCACGGGGACACGGGGACATAGGCTCTCACAGGGGACAGGAAATCAGATTATTGTAAGTACCTACTGGTCCTGCATGCAAATTAGAGGCTGAACCTTCGTAAACCTAAGACCACAAAAAAAATCTGAAGGGTTTATGACCCAGGTCATGTTCCATAACATGAATGCACATGTCTCCCACAGGGTGTGGGATGTCCAGGTTACTTTATTTATTATAGGGTAGATAAGTCAGATAAGGTCTGAGACCTTCTGCACCCCTGCAATTGTGATGTTACATTTTGTTTTAAGGTATTTGCTAAATTGTCTTTTTCTTTATTACTGATTTCCAGCAGTCTGACATCCTAGAAACTCAATTAACGCTGGACTGGAGCAATCCTGAATCAATCAAGACTATAAATAAATAAATAAATAAATAAATAAATAAATAAATAAATGTGCAAGTAAATGACTCAATAACAATTATATTGTACAATAGACTAAATAAATAAATATACATAAATATTAATATCTAAAATCGTGCAATAATTAAAATGTTGATTTATTTAAATGTTTAACGTATTATTATTTTTTTCATTTGATTTATTTGTTTATTTTTTACATGTATTTCTATAACTATTTATTTATTTATGCATTCCTTTATTTCCCTATTCATTTAAAATATATAAATACGAAAATAAATGAATGCGGAAATAAATAGTTATGGAAATAAATTAAAAAAAATAAAAATAAAAATAAATAAATAAAAGACATTTATTGTAAGACATATTAAGACATTTAACACATTTAAGTAAACCGACGTTTTAATTAACGCATGGTTTTATGTATTAATATATTTCTTTTTATGGATATTTATTTATTTAGTCATTTATAATGATTCTTTACAGTTTTACTCAACATATTACTTTTATTTAGTCATTTACTTATTTATTTACTTATTTATTTGTACTTTTGGCAGGCTTGGTCCTCCATATCGAGCAGCCTGTGTGTTCCATTTTCCTTTAATGTTTTATTTTATATAAATATGATCCTGTTTCTTTAAGAAAAGTGCTGTGTATTTCTGTTTGTGAGGTCCATTGATGGAGATGGAGCTGATGCGGGGTTGGATGGCGCTGACAGGGCCGTTGGAGTGATATCAGCGTGCACGTGCAGAGCCATGCCATGTGGTGGGGGACCGAACGTTACGACGTCAATCAGTGCTGAGCAAACCCCGACTACCAAAGCCCAGTTCTCACTCACTCCTGTTTCTCTCCACCTACAGCAGGAGAAATGTTGTCGTGACATTTTAACGATGTGAAGACTCACATTAATTACTCATCCAATGTGGCCTGCAGTCCAAACAACAAACAATCAATTACTAGTGCAAACCCCTTTAGTAGAAATGTTTGTCCTGGTTCTGGATCAGACTTTAGCCCTCTCTGTGAGCAGTCAAATAGCTTTGGGGATCCGGAGAAAACGTTTTGGGTAGAATTTTTGAACAAGCATTCCAGGTCAGGTTATGTTACCACACCTCAGTTATGATAATATGGTTGTTTTTCAACTGTGGAAGTGGTTTAACCTCCTGAAACCCTGCGTGGACATTACATGTCTGCAATATTAGCAATAATAGAAAGCTACAACATCCGTAAAGATCAAGTACTCATATGAGGACATTGTTTTTTCCAAAAACAGCTTCTTTTACAAAGACAATTTTTATTTTGAATACTTGTTATGTCCTACTAATCACAAATCGCTAGGTGAAATAAAAAATGCACACCAAGCAAAGTCCGGGTCTCAGGAGGTTAAATGTCCAGGCTAAGCTTTCTGGTTTCACACAGACATGACAGACTTAAGGATGGACTTGGGATTGCAAGAACGACCCCTGTCATGCTCTGGGATGGTCTGGGATCCCATTTGGCATGTATCTGATGTATTTGACCAGAGTTATTTTAGCTTTCTCCAAAGCCACCTAGAGGTTTCTGAAGCTCTTTTGTGGTTATCCTTGCTATCCTTGCCACGCTGTCCTCATTTCAGTTCCACTTACCATATAGAAGCACAAATGGTTTAATTTAAAATGTTTTCATGTATAATGTTCGTTATGTTTATTATCCAAACGAGCACTGGTTTCCCCTTCTGAGTCTGGTTCCTCGCAAGGTTTCTTACTCTTAATCTCAGGGAGTTTTTCCTTTCCACTGTCGCCATTTGTCTTGCTCATTACTGACAATCGATTACCTACCTACCATTGAACTGAATCTGAGTGAATGTAGAATAAACGTAAGGCGGGGGGGGGGCTGGTTTAGCGAGAATTCTGTATTTGTTCTGGTCTGGAGGTTCAAAGATTAAAGTCTATTGTAAAAAGCGCTATACAAATAAAATTGGATTGAATTTTGTAGTTCTACAATTACAGACTGTAGTCCAGCTGTTTCTCTACATCCGTTTAGTCTAATGGTCTCTATATGGTAAGTGGAACTCCTAAAATGGGCAACGAGTGTAAAAACAAGGGTTTGGTTTAATACTGTGGTAGCCTAGCGGTACTGGACTCTGGACCAGAAGGTCGAGGGTTCAAATCCCACCTCTGCCAAGCTGCCACAACTGGGTCCCTGAGCAAGTTCCTTAACCCACAACTGTTTGGATTGTAAGACTTTATTAATTGTAAGTTGCTTTAAATAAGGGCGTCTGCTAAACAGTTGTCAAACTAATTACCTTTTTAGCTTTTTAGGGCAATAAATCAATCAGAAAGTTCAAAATGATTCTCTTCCTTTATGGCACGCTGTATTAGAAGCATAGCCTGTGCACGAAGTCCCGAGGCAGTAAAAGGAAGGAAGTTTGACTCCGGCCTGACACAACCATTCATGAGTGAGGAGTCATCCGTGTATAAACAGACGCCATCCGGCTGTTAGCATGGCCGCGAGGTGGCTAACCACACACACGTCGTACATGCCTGACATGGCTGAAGCACTGAATCAGCTCTCAGCAGGCTTTAGAAGCTAAACACAGATCCTGGATCAGCTCAATATAAACTATTTCCTGTTGTGTTTTACAAGAGGTTCTGGCACTCCTGGACTGACCCTGGAACAGTTCCAGATACTGAGTAGAAACGATCAGAGCTGACATGACTTACTCAAGTATTCAATTCGTCCTGTTAAATTTAGAGCTGCTACCAATGGTACTGTAAAGTTACAGAGACTGGTCAGGGTCTGAGTGGAGATTGGCATGTTTTCCCCATTTCAGCTTGGGTTTCTTACCACAACCTGTCAGGGACCAGACCCACCAAGACCATGACCAGGATAAAACACATGTTAAAGGTGAACTGATATTTACAGCAAATCGTAATGTGTAATGACCTGGAGTCTGACCAAAACAAAGCAGACATAAAAATTAATTAAATACTTAGGATTAAAAATAAGGATTTTTTGCTCCTAGTGCAGCATCAGTGAATCCTTACTCCTGAAGCAAAGGGAGATGGAACTCCCTCCTCCACTTTTTAAGAACTGCACTATTCGTACCCACGAGTACGCGGGATCTGCCCACTTGGCATTTTCGTAAATGTGTCCAGGAGTCACATCAGGGGTGGACGTGATTCAACCTGCTGCCTAATCATTTCAGATCAGAGGCTGTTGATTCGCCTGATTACATTGATAAAGGGGGTTTTCATCTGAACAGTAACTGGGCTTATGACCTTAGATCAGGGATTTACAGGGGATTTTTCCATTGAGTGGTTTTATTAGCCAGGTGTTCGGGGACCTGGGATCGATCTACACTGTCTGTGAGGGGTTTGGTATGTTCTCTACAGAGTAGAGTGTGGAGTTATCCCTTTTAAAGGCTATGGACCATGGAAATGGCAGTGATATGGATCTATAAACGTCTATTTTATATATTACACTGCTCGCATAAATGAGGCAATATTTCAAAATGAATATGAAGCGATTATAAGAGAGGCATTTGATTTAATTTTATTAGCAAGAGCATCTGAAAAGCAAAGGAAAAGTCAAGGAAAGTTTGATTATGCAAATGAGATCACTCAGTTATATTATGGTGATTGAGTAGTAAGTGATACATTTAGAGGAGTGAATAGAAGAATGTTAAACTGGGCCAGAGTGCCCCCATATTGACTGATCAGTAGGGTGTATGGTCACCCAAGAGGGTCAAAACACCCTGGCAGTGATGGGGCATGAACAGGATCAGATTATCCAGCAGATCTTGTGGATCCTCTACATGATTCCCTATATCATTCCCTATAGCTAACTGTAAATTTTGGTGGAGGATGTGCAATATAATAATGGCCAAGTTTGAAGGCTTGAGCAAAAGTGCACAAACCCCACTGACATGACTTATTTGGGACAGGTTGATGTTTGGATTAAAAAGACAAACATCAACCCTACCCTACCTCTCACAGATCAAAGGAAGTGAATCCTCTTGGATAAAACCTAAAAATCTACTTGAAATCCTTCGGGATGGGAGGAGTCTCTTAATGCAGGGTCTGGATTTGGGTGTGATGTTTTTGGTGTGCACATACTTTTGGCTTTATAGGTGTATTGGTTGATCCAGTGGCCTGTGACTTTAGGATTGTATTAGAAAATCAGTTTGTCGGCAGGAGTTAAATGTCAGCTATGATCTAATACTGTATATGAAGGTGGTGTGTGTGTGTGTGTGTGTGTGTGTGTGTGTGTGTGTGTGCATATGTAGCTGTGATTGCTACTCTCTCTCTCTCTCTATCTGGGTGAGTCAGCTTCCCTCCAGCCCACCTTTGGTGATTCAGTCTCCCACTTGCCGGATGGCCCTGTCCAATCAGATGCCTCGCTGCTGCCAGTGCTGCCGTCAGAGCCCCAGTGATGAACACACATACACACACACACACA
>JAUZSU010201162.1:0-11618 GCA_034780255.1 Parotocinclus maculicauda
GAATAACAGGGTTTGTTTCGGGTTTTGTTTGGTTCTGTAGGGTTTTATTAGACTCTTAGAATAACAGGGTTTGTTTCGGGTTTTGTTTGGTTCTGTAGGGTTTTATTAGACTCTTAGAATAACAGGGTTTGTTTCGGGTTTTGTTTGGTTCTGTAGGGTTTTATTAGACTCTTAGAATAACAGGGTTTGTTTCAGGTTTTGTTTGGTTTTGTAGGGTTTTATTAGATTTGTAGAATAACAGGGTTTGTTTCAGGTTTTGTTTGGTTCTGTAGGGTTTTATTAGATTTCTAGCATAACAGACCGTGCCATTTTCTGAAATTGTGAAATATCAGAGTTCATCTCATCATCATTTTTACAGCCCTGTCACTGTATCGCTGCAAAGGTGATAACATGTTTGAAAAAAAAAGTTGAACGCAGATGTTAAAGTTCAGGCTTCAGATACACAGGTCTGTCCGTCTTTAAGTACACTCCTTATCTGATCCAATCTAGAACGACATGTTTTGAGAGGCAGAAATTCAGGTTTGTGATGTGTGCTGGTCTGATTAGCAGAGTCGTGAAGTTCCTGATCAAAATCTGTGATCTGATGAGAGGTTCACATGATCACCAGTACACATACTGTAGGTACGGGTAGGGAAGTGTCATGCAGACAGTACTCCAGAGTTCATCAGGGTGAGCAGTTCATGTACTGGGATGTTTTTGGGAAGGAGGAGGAAACTGTAGTAACTGTAAAAAGCCGGATGGACAAAGGAAGAACATACCGAACTCGCCAGGAGCCAGTTACACCATTGTGCCTGGGTTCTCTGGGGATCAGAATACAGCGGAACCATTTGAACCACATTTATATCACAATCGCAAGCAAGATTTTTTAAATCTCTTTAAAAATTACTAAAAGCTTACAGAAATCGTTTCCATTTCCAGTAATACGATTTTGATCTTTGAAAATGAAGAATATAAAATGATGAACCCAAGTTAGAATTTTGGGTATAATTGTCAAATATGTCATATATACCATCGCTAAAACAGTAACTTTAATGGTGGCCTAACTTTTGGACAGCATCGTATTTATTTACGTTTTAATCACTTTTTCAGATGATCCACTACTGTTTTTAAGGTCTATAGTGTGTTTCATTGGTTTGTTAATTGATGTTTACAGGCAAAATCTTTGTTTAAATACTATTTGTTACCTGTTTGTTAATGAGTTTAATACTTTGTTATTCGGGACTTGTCCCATTAAATGAGCCCATCTAGGCTGCCTAGGAGGCTTGGTGACTTTTTTGGTGAGTTTTTGTTCTCTCAAGTTTTTCCTTTCCACTGTCACCGTACACTTACTCAGTTGGGCCTGTGGAGTATAGATTGGTGTAAAGCTGTTTGACTTTGATAATCAGAAAAGTGTCAAATAAGCGTAATGTAATATTTACATACAGGACATATTTATTTTAGTAGGATTTATTTAACTGATTATCAGTAATATTATAATTTATAAATCATTAACATGGTAAATATGTATATTTTAAATATCAAAATCTTATTTTTGAAGTTTCTTCATTAAATTACTTTAAACATGAATGTATGTTAACCGTTTAACTATGTATTATTATTATTATTATTATTATTATTATTATTATTATTAATAATAATAATAATAATAATAATAATAGTAATTAATAATACATATTACTATTGCTGTTATTATTATAATAATTATTATTAATGTTGTTATTATAAATAGCAACAACAATTATAGTAATCATTATAATGCTATTATTACTTTATTAAATATTATTTAAATTTATTTAAATAATAATAATTATTATTATTACATAAATATTTGTATTTGAATAAATAGTATTTAAATTCATTTAATATTAAATCATTAATCATAATTATTAATAAATATTGAAATTTATTGTTATTATTATGCTATTGTATTATTATATTTGTAACATTATTGTTTTAAAAATATTTAAATATTAATATTTATGTTAATATTATTATTTAAACAAATCATATTTAAATACATTTAATATTAAATAATTAATAATGAAAAATGATAAATATTTTTAATAATGTATTATACTATTGTATTATTAAATTTCATTTATATTTTTATTTAATAATTATGTTAATATTATTTTTTAAAATAAATAGTATTTAAATACATTTAATATTAAATTATTAATAATAAATATTTTATATAATATATTATACTATTGTATTATTATACTGTATTTAATATATGTTTTATTTAATAATTGTTATTACGGTAATATTATTATTTAAATAGTAGTATATATGTATTTAGTGTATATAATGTATATATGTACTTATATAGTATTTAAATACATTTAATATTTAATAAATAATAACAATGATTAACACATATTTTTATTATTATCATTATTGTTATTATTATTATTATTAAAATCAATAAAACATGATTGCTTGTAAAATCCTCATCACGTGGCAAACCTAAAAAAAAAATCAGATCAGTTCAAGATCAGATCAGATCAGATCAAGGAAATAGGGAGTGCCAAAGCCAGTAGCTTTTTAAAATTATTTTACATAATACAATTAGACCAAATAGAATTAGCAGCAGTTGCATTATTTCACAATCCAAGAAATAAATATCTATGTCCTGTAGACCCTCATAAACACCATAAAATACATCTGATTTCTAAGTACACATATTTTGAAGTTAGTTGTGTTACTCCTTACAAAGAATGTGTGATTGTGGGCGAGCTATGATTTAACCAGCATATTTCGAGCCCCAGGCATCTTTGTGCCACAAACGGTAATGAAAGTAACGATAAAACAAGTATTGTTTTATGGTTATCCTTTAGTTTCTGCTGCATTATTGCTCTAACTGTGACCTGTGAAATCCTTAGGAGGTGAAAACTGACGAATTTTAGTTTTTACTGCCTCTATAAGGAATAAATCTATCCCGAGCAGGAGATATGAACAAGGCTGTCGGATGTTGTTTTGACTGGCGTGAAGCACGATACAGTCCGAGTGATACCGAGCATCTGGCTGTGCGGAGAATGTGGAAATATTTATGAAGGCCCAGGTTGCAGATTAGCAGCGGCGTAAACTCAGACAACCTGAGCCGAGGCCAAAACATGCTCCAGCCAGAGGATTTCCAAACAGTAGACTTGGCTGGTTTACATATTAAAACAGGATCTATCGTAAACCTCTAAATCTTTTTGAACAATTCCTAATTCATTTTTTTGACGTGTTCCATAAAACATATCAGCAGGTCCACTCCTGCACTGGTTCACCCGACAAGCTCGACCCTAAAGAGAAATATGTCACCTTGGGATTTCAGACAATCAGGACATTTAGAAAGAGCAAGCACCTCGGGGATGATTTGTCTAGATTCCCAGACACCATTTAAACAACTAATCCTCACCTTGAATTTGAGCTTCTTTGCGATGTTCTGGTAATTTGGTGTGTGACGAAACGAGGGGAACAAAAAGGTCAGTAAAATGCGGCCTCTCCCAAAGAGAAATTAGTGCTGCTGAGCAATTAGTGTGTTTTATCCCTTCCAAAATAATGAGGCACCGACTAAGCTTGAGCAGCACTAACTAGCAAACGGCTTTATGTGTAGGCAACGAATTTTAAGCTCGTTATCGCCTTTTAATTAGCAAATACAGATGCAAAAAGTGTCATTGTATAGCAATATTCGATTCAGTTTCCTAATATTTATATCATCCTTTTAAATTTGGTAATTATGTTAATGATATAAAATGTCATACAGGATATCATAACCTGAACCAGCCTACCACCACTCAAAAGTGTTCTTTAATGCAGTATTAGTAATTGTTTAAAAAGCTACCATTCTTCATAAAAACAACAAAATAAAAGACCTGAGCTTTCCGTTGTGCCACAAGACATTTAGATGATTTTACAAGCAAAAAAATATATATTTTTATTATTGTATATAATTATTGCTATTATAGGTTTTTATTATTATAGTTGTTTTTATTAGTATTAAATAATTATTATGCTTAATATTATTATTACTAGAAGTAGTATCATTGTTATTATTATGGTTATTTTTATTGTTGTTAATATTATTATTGCTGTTAATGTTGCTGTTGTTTTTGTTAGTATTATTGTTGATTATATTAGCATTAGTAATTAATAATAAGAATGTTATTATAAGTATTTATATTATTGTTGTTGTTAATATTATTCATATTAATATAACTATTGTTATTGTTAAAATGATTCCTATGAATGTTACTATTATTATTATTGTTATTAATATTATTAATATTAATATTACTATTGTTGTTAAAATGAGTCATATTAATATTACTATTATTATTGTTAATTTTATTCATATTAATATTCTTATTATTGTTAAGATTATTTGTATTATTATTACTATTATTGTTACAATCATTCGTAATAATATTGCTATTATTGTTCATATTGCTCGTTTTATTATTGCTATTATTATTATTTGTATTCATATTGTTAATATTATTCATATTAATATTATTCATATTGATATGACTATTATTGTTAATATTATTTTTTAAATAAATAGTATTTTAATACATATCATATTAAATGATTAATAATATATATTTCAAATAATATTATTATACTATTATATTATTATACTGTATTTAATATATTTTTTAATGTAATAATTGTTATTACGTTAATATTATTATGGAAATAAATAGTATTTAAATACATTTAATATTAAATAATTAATAACAATGATTAATAAATTATTATTATTATTATTATTATTATTATTATTATTATTATTATTATTTAAATCAATAAAAAATGATTGCTTGTAAAATCCTCATCACGTGGTGAACCTAAAAAGCTGATCTGTTATTTTTAAGGAAATGGGGAGTGCCAAAACCAGTAACTTTTTTTACAATATAAAGTATTTTTACTTTTTTTATAACAATATTGTTAATATTGTTCGTATTAATATTACTTTTATTGTTACTATTATTCAAATTAATATTACTATTATTATTATAGTTGTTATATATATATATATATATATATATATACTATTATTTAAGGGTAACAGTGTTTAAACGTCCACATAAATGCCAAGACCCAAGGTTTCCCAGCAGAACATTTGGTCAGTAGGTCTAATCTTCAGTCAGATCGGATCATGTTTGTATTGCAATAACTTCAGCTTGACTAATCAATAAATAAGACTGGCATGGATAAAACCCTGGTTTTAAATCTCAGTCTAACGTTCTGGCTTATCTCCAGTTTACTGTGGGAGAACATTTTTAAGGTCGAAGTCATCAGACTCTCATCGGTAAAAAGAAAGGCTGCGTTTCCACATCAGCTCCACCCAGATGAAACTTGTTGAAAAGCACACTTGGGAAAAGATTGCATGAACTGGTGATTAATGCGATAAAAATGAGCTGTTGATTTAGTTAGCAAACTTTATTTCTGAGCTTTTGTTTGAGCGAATGGTTTATTGAATCAGACTAATGATTTTGTTACTATTATGAGTAGAATAAGTGCACATTTCAGGACTTAACACGAAGGTAAATATTAGCAAACGGTGAGCTGTAAACTGGATTTATTATTGTGGGCGACATTCACGTTTGTTCAGGTGGTTTAAGATGTTAATAAAGCAATAATACACAAGAGGGAGCAGATATCTCACATTATATGGAACTAAATTAGAGTCAAAAGTTTTGTTCATTTGAGGGAAAAAACTTGAGACTGAAAGTTCAAGCCTGGAGGTCATCAACCTAAAGAATTCTGAAAAATTCAATGTAAAAATATACAAAAAAGAAAAAAAAGAAAAAAAATAGTTTATTTTAAAAAAATGCAATTATTTAATCAAAATTCTAATTTAATCAAAAGTTTTAATTAAAAAAACTATGTATAAATATACATATTTATACATACTTTTTTTATGATTCAAGTTCGAAAAAGTTAAAGTTAAAGAAATGTATTCAAAACAAAAACTATGTGTGTATATATATAAAATATTAAATAGTTGCATTTTTTTGGAGTAAACTATTTATTTTCATTTTTTACTTTTAAGTATATTTTCACATTATGTATTTATTATTTGTTTATTTATTTGTTTATTTTTATTGTCTCATATCTTTTTTTCGGGTACAGATACAAAATATCAAAATATGTATATATAAATATATGAGAGTAAAAAATTGTTCGTTCCAAAAAATTCCGGTTTAAACTGAAAATTAAAAAATTCTGCTTTAAACTGAAATTTAAAAAATTCTGTTTAAACTGAAAAAAAAATTGTCCTACGTTTATTTTAATTTTGAATACATCGCTTTAACTTTAACTTTCTTGAACTTGAATCTTGTTTAAGTGAGAAATGTTAAAGTTTTAGATGTAGATCATGAGCAGCTTGGTCGGGTTTAAGATCCGGACTTAACAGATCCATGAATGAAGCTCCGATCAGCTGTGGATGGTGTTTAATGAAAGACAGCGAACGACGTGTTGAAGAAAATTAGAAAGAAAATAAGAAGTAGATGGAAGAGATGAAGCTGCTGATGCTGTATAACTCTCCCATAACATTTTTGACTGATCCCCAAAATTAGAACCAACTAGAAGATCATTCACTCCATTTTTGTTGATGGAACTAAAACTGATCTTCAGAGTCGTTGCTCTTCAGTCGAGCTGCCCAAAACGTTTCATTTACTCGACTTACTTCATTTATCTCAACTTTAGAGTCTAAATCCAAATCCTAGTTTGTAATTAAACCTGATGAACTTTGACCCGTTGGGAGGATCAGACTCCTCGTTAGGAACTTCATCTAACTCGTTTAAATCCTAAACATGATCAAATGATTACAAAGCCTATAGAGTTTAAAAATTCGTTAGAATTCATTCCTGCAGTCTTTTACTTGTGTAATTATAACATTGCTGCTTTGTTATGGCTGGCAGCGTTGGTATGTAAGTGGAGTAATACTTTTTATACTTGTGCTTCAGTTAGAAACCCAATATTGGGCAATATTGCCACTCCTAGAACGTCATGAGATTGCAAAACGAACTTTAGTATAATCATGGACGTTATTGTGAAGCCTGTAGTATCTAATAGTAGTATATTTGTACATGTTTTTGCACCTTCAGATTCTGGTAAATTAAAGTATATGTAGTGCTGTTCAAATTCAGTTATTCGTGGTTTGGGTGTCTAACCGGGATTGACCTTTTCATGACATTTTACTGTGTAAACAAAGGACTTAATTGATTTAGTACCGTTTAGAAAAACCAGCAGAACCAGAATTAAAGTTGTTCAGCCGAACACTAAATTGCTAACTGCAGCAGAATGACTGGTTTCGTCCACAGTAACACTGCCCAGACAGTTTCTCGTCTCTCACTATGTGTGCTCCTGAAAAATAACTAATCTGATGACAAGAATCTTTAGATCTTGCCTGCTTTCTCATTATCTCGTCTGTTGCATTTTTTTAACACCAGAGTGCGCTATATTACATTATATACGGCAGCTTTTCCATTCTGCCATGTAAGCTGGATCTTTTCAGATTTAAACTGCTCACGAAAATGAGGAGATATTTAATTATTTTTGTGAGCAGTATATTTGGAGATTTTTATAGCGCTTTTCACACACACACACACAGCTGATACAACTGAGCAGTGTAAGAGGGTCACAGGATGGCCAAAGAGGGATGATTGTCAATTTAAGGTAGCAATTTTTCAGGTGCCTTGTTTTGCATTGTTTACACGTAAAAAATGAATGATTTTTATTAAATGTAAATTGATAATTGTAAGAAAATCTGATTGTGAATCTAATCATATCAAGAGCAAAGTGTATCGTCACACCCCTAGACGCTAGAAACATTTTTGCCTATTTAATCACACTAGTAAATACCCCCCATGCTAAAGCCCCCCCTCCCTGTCAGGGGACCTAACAGTTCATAAACTGCCATTCAGCATGACGGCCATCACGGACACCCAGGACAACAATGGATGGGTTATGTTTGCATGTGCCACCCAACCCATCCAAAACCCACAGATGGTACTTGAACCCAGGTCCCAGTGGCTTTGGGCTAGTGTATTAGACTGTTAGATTGTGTCTGATTGTGTTGATTGTTTAAATAAAAGGAGGTAACGGAGATTACTGTTGCTTTAATAAAATGTCGAAGAACAGTGCCAAAACGCTTGCAAACGCCAAAGCTGAGGTTTCATTTTTTCAAAGTCCATATACGGGTGTTTCCTTCAGGGTCTTCAGAGGTCGTGTAATTAAAACAAAGGGTGCCTTAACTTTGGGTAAATCCCAAACAAATGTACTACCGGTAATTAAATACCTTTTCTTTTGTCAACAGCCCTTCGTTATCCATGACATGAAGTCCCTTCTGGAGGGCGAACAGTTCATAAACTGCCGTCAGCTCCCGCGGCAGGACCATCACAGGCAGCCGGGCGTCGGCGCCGTCCAGTCGGACCTGCAACGCGAGGTGGAGTTGCGCTTCTTCCACAGCTGCCAGTCTCGCTCAGCCGAGGCGGTCAGCGAGGTCACTGAGTTTGCCAAGAGCATCCCGGGCTTCCTGCACCTGGACCTGAACGACCAGGTGACGCTGCTGAAGTACGCCGTCATCGAGGTGCTCATCATCATGATGGCGCCGCTCATGAACAAGGACGGCACGCTGATCTCCTACGGCCAGATCTTTATGACGCGCGAGTTCCTCAAGAGCCTGCGCAAGCCGTTCGGGGAGATGATGGAGCCCAAGTTCGAATTCTCGGTGAGGTTTAACATGCTGGAGCTGGACGACAGCGACATGGCGCTCTTCCTGGCTGTTATCATCCTCAGCGGGGGTGAGTTAGGAAGGAAGAGTATTCAGATCTGGTAGTGGGGTTATTTCTGGGGTTAACCACAGCTGCATCCTGCAGAGTACTGAGTCATCCTTATAAGCTAAGCAAATGCACCGGGTCTCGCTTAACTCTGGGAAGTGTTACATCATACAAGTGTGTGATGAATCACATGGTTACGAGAAGTGAAAATGTATGAGCAGGTCAAACAGCTGCTTAGCCGTGTGACCAGCGATGATGACGGTGGGGTTGTTTGGTCACAGGATCCAAAATTAAATCGAGCCAAAACCAAGTCAATTTTTTTTCCATAGAGCTCTGTCTCAAAGCAGTTTTACAACAGTGGCAAGGAAAATCTCCCAAATTTTTATAAGGACGAAACCCTGAGAGGACCCAAACTCAAAAAGTGACCTGTCCTACTCGGACAGCCTAGATGTAAGAAATAGACTTAATAGCTAAAGTTATTTCATGTAATAATTAAAAAAATAAAACAGGGAATACACTCATTAGATCGAATGAATCTTTCTACATGTGAGTGTATTGTTGATATGTGTGTACGTGATTTCAATACTAGGGAAAATTAAAAGGAGGTTCTAGTTACCGTGTTGAGCCTCTAGCCTATATATAACTGGTCCCACAAAGGCTCAAATGGCAATAAATCTGGTGACCAGGCAGCCCATGGAAGTGGTACAGTCTGGCAGAGACAGGCCTAGGCTATGTGTGGATGAGCATTCTCCTGCTGATATATGCCAGCTGGATGAACTTTACATATCGCTGAGTGGTTAGTGTCCCTCGTATCACTACTATCACTACTTGTGCAATGGCTTTGCAGATCATCACACCAGCACTTGGGGCAGTGTGTCGCTCCACAGCACAGGCAGGATTAAAGCTCTCACCGTCAGGTTATAAACAAAACCTGGATTTTGTCGGTAAAGACTAAACAGTTCTAGTCCAGGTTTCTCATTCATGACATCACTGCAAATAAAGTCGAGAGTGGCTGATTGTCAATGGCAGGACAACTAATGGGCGCTGTGACAACAAATTTTCTGCTGTTCAGCTCCTGAAAATGGTCTGGACAGAGTCTGGGGTGTGTACTGAAGGTCCCCCCGTGTCTGGACGGTGGAGACTGTGAGAGCTGCTCGTGTTCGTTTAATCAAACAGTCCTCTCGGGGGGTCTGTTTGGGTCGTCCGGTCAATCTTCACTGTGTGCGTGTGTGCATGTATGTGTGGTGCCTCCTAAAGGAACTACTGCTCCCAAAACCTCCTAAGATTTAGGTCAGAACTGCCCAGATGGAGGCAATTAATCAAAACGAACGTCCTTTCCTTTTAGTCCAATGATGGCCTCCCTCTCAAAATCTGTCAGCTGGACAAAATGATCTCTAGATTCTGAGAGCCTTTTTATAGGGCATCATTATAGGTGGAGCACTTTTACGCCCTCTTGTGGCAAGACCCAGTATCTAATCAGAGCACACCCATAATCGTGTTCATATGCCTTTTGCGTGAAGAACAATCCAAGCTCAGATCTAATCGTTATCATTACTTCCTACATTAATGCCTTATAAAGTATTCACACTGCTTTACCGATAGCGTCTTGTCCTTGAACTTTGAATTTTTTTGTGTGTAAAACATTAACTCCAAGGTCAGAAGTGACACGTGTGGATTTCACGTTTCCTCTGTTGACGTAACTTGTCTGGTCCGTGTGTGTTCACATAGATCGTCCAGGCCTGCTGAATGTGAAGCCCATCGAGGATCTGCAGGAGAATGTCCTGCACTCACTCGAGCTCCACCTCAAGCTCAACCATCCCGATTCGCTCCACCTCTTTGCCAAGGTGCTGCAGAAGATGACGGACCTGAGGCAGCTGGTCGCCGATCACGTGCACCTGATCCAGCTGCTCAAAGAGTCCGAGGTTAACATGTGTTTACATCCACTGCTGCAGGAGATCATGAAGGACTTGTACTAGGGCCGCTGTAGTTTTCTGTTTGTTTGGGGGAGGAGGTGTTTTTAGGGAAGAATGGAGCGACTTTAGATCAGCGCTGTGTTGGGAATATAACTGTGCATTGTGGATTACTGGGGAAATAAGCACGCACATGGGTGGTGTTTTTCAGTAGATTTGGCAACCCTGTTCAAATATGTGATGCGTTTTAAGAATTCAAAATAAAAGCTTGTGTAAATGTAAAGCTTTTAGCTACAGGCACCGTCGCAAAGCGGGTCTGCAAAAAGTGGACTGAGGAGCAAAAGTAGGTAGAGAAAACTCTCCGGTTTACACCAGGATGTGCTGTGTGAGACCTTGAGCGTGTTTACATGCACTTAGGCAATCAGATAACTTTAAAGCTCAGGGATTACATCATCGTATTTCTACTCTACAACCAGCGGGGCAACAATCTCACAAAGACGTGGTGTTAATTTCAAACCTGTTATAGTTGTATTAATTTAATGCATCATTATTTCATTATTATTATTACTTCACTTCAATTTACAGTGATACCAAAAAGTATTTAGTCAGCACAGATTGTGCAAGTTCTGCTTAGAAAGATGAGAGAGGTCTGTAATTTTCATCATATTACACTTCAAGGGAAAAAATCCAGGAAATCACATTGAAGGATTTTTAAAGAATTTATTTGTAAACTATGGTGAAAATAAGTATTTGGTCACCCTCAAACAAGCAAAATTTCCGGCTCTAACAGACCTGTAACTTCATCTTTAAGAAGCTCTTCTGTCCTCCAGTCGTTACCTGAATTTATGGCTCCTGTTTGACCTCGTTATCTGTATAAAAGACACCTGTGCACTGCCTCAAACAGTCAGACTCCAAACTCAACCAAGACCAA
>JAUZSU010201173.1:0-11618 GCA_034780255.1 Parotocinclus maculicauda
TTACTGATACTATAATATTTGGCCATTTGACTCCACTACAGTCTTATTCCCCCACTACTGGCCAAACATCGAAAAGCTCTACCTGTATATGTCTAATATGGAGTGAGATGAGTTACAACCATGGGAGATATGACTAGGTCATTATAAAGTGGGTCAGATATGTATAGCTAATGTCCGATTTAGGATACTATTTTGTAACATTAACACAAGGTTACTACTGGATTTTTTGGTACACTTTACTCTTTGTTGGTGATTTATTATGTACATGTAGGACACAGTGGTTGATTCTATGAACACATGTACTAACAGTAGCACATCAACAACAGCAAAATCACATTTTAGTAAAACTGTCTGACCCGGTCATTAATGGAATGGACCAACAAAGGACCACTGCCGATGCTATAAAGCAGAAAATCGTTACTGTAATTACTAAGACATGTTGGTGTTGTACTGGTACAGTTGTATGGGGGATATTTTTCAGATAATTTGAGTTTGTTTCAGTTTTATACTAAAATCAGCCTGTTGGCTGTGAAAGACTTTTTGACTTTTTGAAAGTTTTTTGTAAACTCTGTAGTAGTAGATAAAGCGAAATGACAGTATTGTGAACTAAACGCAGATCGGCTGTAACCACGCCCACTGTTTCCTGCCATTACTGAACGAGGAAGCTTGAGTTTGAGAAGATTCGCTCACAGATGCAGGGGAATGGAGTAAGTGAGATTAACTATGTTACGCAAACGAATACTTTTGTAACGTTAATGAGAGTCCGAGTGAATGGGGTAGATAATATTTTTCGACGTGAATGATCGACACATTGATGCGCAGTGTGATCAGACTGCGTGTAATTTAGCGCCTGTGCTGCTTCAGCCATGACAGTTCAGTCTGACAGACAGAGCTCAAAGCTCCGCCAAAACAAACCGCCTGTTGTGAAATGTTCATTATACAACACGTTTGTATGTGTTAACAAATCATATGAAGGCTGAACATGCGCAGGTTGTTTAAAAACTTTTTTGTGAAACTTTCCTTTTTTTGTGGTTTTATACAAAATTCATCTATAGTATTGACAAGTAACTTGTACACTATATGGATAAAAGTCTATAATAAAACGGTTTTCCAATTTCGATGGTTTGGAGTTTGGCTGGCTTGCCTTGACAAACTCTATCTGTTATGATTCGAGATTAATTTGAACACCCACTGTAAGCCAGGGAGAATTCTAAAATGGGTTTACTGATTGGCTGAACCACACTTGATGCCATTGTAAAACAGCTTATATATAGGGCAAGTCAAAAATCATTGTTGAGGTTTCTTTGTTGGTAGAGGACTGTGGTAAACTTGCGGTTAAGGTACTGGACTTTGGACCGGTAGGTCTTGGGTTTAAATCCCACCTCTGCCAAGCTACCACAGTTGACTGTTGTAAGTCACTCTGCATAAGGGCTTCTGCTAAATACCGTAAATGTAAAATGGAAATGTAAAACTTCGGCTGTCCACAGTCTCGTTCTATCGGAATTTGGCTATGAAGGAGTGCTGTGTGAAATTGCTGGTCTTTTTGGGTGTCAGTTGTTGAAGTCTGTTGCTGTAATACGACAACTGCATTCCCCGGACATCAGATTCACCAGTTCCATCTTTAGTTACCTGTGACGAACAACAACAATCTTGAAAATTCTGTGTTGAAAACTTCTGAACCACAAGATTGCAAATCTGATTGTGATGGCAATTGAATTCTGAGATAACTCTGGTCGTTTTGATATGCTACATGACTTTCCCACTGGAAAATCTTGCCCCTGATTCAATGCAGTTGTCCTTACCCCAGGCCCCACCGCATCAACAGCACCCCCCCTGCTCCTGCCGGCATCACCCACTCAACTGTTACTACTATTATACTACAGTATTGTATGAGTATTATTATACTAATACTTATTATTGTAACTATTACAAGGCCTTATGGTAGGCATATCATCTGCTTTTTTACAGAAGCCTACAGGTAGGAAATGTGAGACCTGAGCCTGATTTGCCTTGCAAAGATCCTAAATTCTTTGAGCAATGTTTGATGAGTTTTGTGTGTGTGTGTGTGTGTGTGTGTGTGTGTGTGTGCATGACAGGCAAGAATCAAGGTAAAAACCAAAGGTCAGCAAATGAATAACACTACACACAGTACTAGGAAGGATGAGGCAATAATCGGGTTCAAGATCGGAAAGACCTCGGTGGGGCTCAGTTTTCAGATAGCAAGAGATAGCACAAACGAACCTGTCAAGAGAACTAGAGTGAATAGTGCTACAACGTGTGTTCAGACGTTTATATAGTAGGGCTGACATTGTGGCACCTGTTGTAGTATGTTAGCTACTTTTTGTACAGTAGAATGTGTCATATAAGCATTAGTTCTGTCAATTAATTCTATCCTCTTGCTGCATGTTTTGCTTGCTTCTGTTTGACACTATAAACATTGTACTCATGTTCCCCTGCTCGTAACAAGAAACAAATCACAAACAACAAATAACATTATTTAGTGGAGGTTAACACATTGTTTTTTTATTCTTTAGAATCAGCCGAATTCTGCTATGAATAAGAGGAAGTCCGTTTTCCAGAATGGTGCCAAACCTAGTAAGACGCGTAGGACAGAGAGCACAGCACATTCCCAAGAAGAGGACAACGTAGATGATGGGACAGGCTTTTACCAGGAGATTCCATTCTCGGCCTCGGTCTGTACTCTGAATGAGTAAATTTTGTTTTTTTGTTTTGTACAACTGCTACCATTTCTTATATATATTTTTTTGTTTTTAGAGTGCTGGGGATATTGGTGTTATCGAAAGCATTACCTTGAAGAACTTCATGAGCCATCATTTGCTCGGCCCTTTTCAATTCGGACCAAATGTAAACTTTATTGTCGGAAACAATGGAAGTAAGAATGACCTGAATTTCATTTGCATTGTCCTTCACTTTTGATTCGGACCAATACTCATAATAAAGTATGCATGACCAATTCATGCTTTCCAAATTGTGCTCTCTACAGGGATGAACCATTCACGTAAAACAATGTGCAAATAACACTGGGAGATTTTTGTATGATATTAAACCCCAAGGATGCCTACTAATACTCTACACTAAGTGGTGCAACAATAAGCTTGTTAGATACTCTCCAGTTATGTTATTACACAGTACACAGTGTCACAATGAACTAAATCAGAAGCATTATTATAACCTGTGCCTTTGCTGCAGATAAATAACTACTGCTGTATGTTAAGTTTCATTATAATACTTTAAATGACTAGTAATTGACATACAAGTAATTTACAATACTTAATTATCTCTCATCTTGACTCTTGCCCCTGTAATATACATGATAGTAATATAATAGCACATATGCATGGTACGAAGAACAGCCGTTCATTTACATACATATTAGACTTTTTAAGACGTTACACAAATACAAAAACTGGCACGGAAATACCAAAGTTTCCTAGAAAAGCCCCAGGGAATATTACTGTTTCACCAAAACACTTGCTCATACTTCATAGATATACTTCACAATATTGATTGATTGTCAACTTCATTTTAATTGCTGTATTCCACAGGGCTGACTTCATATATGTACTAAGCTGCACAAAAGTACACAATTCTATTAGGAATTACAATGTTTTAAACAACAAATCTAATGGTGGCCCAAGACTTTTACACAGTGCTGTATATCCAAATGGGATTGTAGATTAATAACATGTAATGAGAGCAAATTATGGTCATCTAGAATTATGGTTAAATGAAATGATGGTGGGTAGGTGATAATGTCATATGGGTAGAGGAGTAGTGCAAGATTATTTATTTTATTCTCAACAATCACCAGGCTGGTACAAGTGATGACTGATGCGTATTATATAACCTAGTTATTTGACCTTTCTTAATGTTGATGTTAGGTGGTAAGAGTGCCATCCTCACTGCTCTTATTGTTGGCCTGGGTGGAAAAGCGACAACAACCAACAGAGGAGCGTCTCTAAAGAGCTTTGTAAAATATGGAGAAAGGTTAGTTCTTTTAATAGATCCTTTGTTTTATCTTTATCTAGAACTGGCTGGGATATGCAATGTTCTCATTTCTTGCTTAGCTCTGCCGAAGTGACAGTAAAACTGCGAAACAGAGGAAGTGATGCTTATAAAGGTGAAATATATGGAGACTGCATCTCTGTTGAGCAGCGGATCACAAGCGACGGTTGCAGGACATGCAAAATCAAAAACAAACATGGTAATGTACTTTCCTTTTACTGGCAACATCCAGCTTTCCAAAAAAAAACATGTTTAGATTTTTTCTGTAAATAGGGCGGATCATCTCTACTAAGAAAGAAGAGTTAACATCAATATTGGATCATTACAATATACAGGTATATTGACCTTTTATTTTTGCATAAGGTATATCATTTGTTCAATCCAATGTTGCTTTTGCGTTTTAATGTGTTGTTTTGCTTCTAATTATAGGTCGACAATCCAGTCTCAATTCTAAACCAGGAAATGAGTAAACAATTTCTGCATTCCAAAAGTGAAGCAGACAAGTACAAGGTCAATATAGCAAGAAGTCCCATTTGTACTGTATCTATCATGAATCAAAAGTAGAGTTACTTTTTGTGTGTTGTGTCATATTTCAAGTTAGTTATGTTGCTATTTTGTGGCCTATGCCCAAAAAAACCCACAAAAAACATCTCCCAGTAACAGTACAAAATCTAAACCCAAAACATATTCTGTATTTTAGAAGAATTACACAAAAAATTTAACTTTTCTAATGATGACTAACTAGTTAAATGTATACATGTAACAAAAATTTTGAAGATAGTCCATATTTTCATTATTTAAAGCAGTGCTTGTCAGTGATGTAGATCTAAGATAGGGCGTTGTATCATATGTACCGTATGTTACACCCCGTTAAAAAAAGTCACACAGTTTGCTTTTTAATAGAAGTGACTGTTTATATTTCACTCTTTATATATTTTTTTATTTTTACTATTTTATATTTTGATTTCTGATTAAAGAGCTCTTTGTGTCTTGCTCTTAGTTTTTTATGAAGGCCACTCTGTTGGAGCAGATGAAAAGAGACTACATCCATATCAAGCAAACCAAAGCTTTGACACGAGACCAGGTGGAAAGACAGGAGGAGGTAAACTAATGCTTTTATAACTGTTGTACCATTTGTATTTGTATATCTCAAATTGAGCCAGGGCGTTTTTGGTCTGTTTTTAGTGTCTGAAAGATCTGAGGCAGTTGTTCCTACAAAAAAAAGAAAAGTATGAAAGTTTATCATCACTTGAGAAAATGAAGCAGACTCTGGAAGATTTGAAGAAAAAGATGGCATGGTGTTTGGTATGGTTTCTCTTTGCTGGTTGTTTGTATGGTGTTGTTGAATGGACATATCAAATAATAGTACTTTTGATTTAACAAGGTGAGAGAGAAGGATTGGCAGATAGAACAGCTACAGGCACAAATCGACAAGGAACAGAATGATAGTGTGCTTGAACAAAAGCTCCAGCTCTGTCAGGTACATGGAAAATGCCTCACTGCTATCTCTGTAGAAAACTGATAATTGTGTGTAGCTTACAGGTAACGCTTATATTTGAACATTTTAAAATGTTTTTAGTTTTTTGTTCCCTCGCAGGGAGCTCTGTCCCAGGGAGCTCTGGTGCTATGGTGTTCTGACAATCAGGGATGTGTGATGCAAACATCTGGGTTTATAGAAAATACACTATCCTATAAATACAAATCCACTAGAAACTCACTCCTGCTTTTATTGCTGTCCATATACAAGAGTTTGATGACTGAGGATCCTTTACAAAATTTACAGGCACCCTATCATAAACAAATCCAATACAAGTAGGGACACCCAACACAGCCAGAATGAAGGCAGGAAGGAATATGATTCATTTATTGTCTTATCCACTTTGTCAAAGTCAGGGTCGCGGGAAAGTCAGTGCCTAGTCAGCAACACAGCATGGGAACAACCCTAGACAGGGTGCCAATCCATTGTACTCCATACATCCACTCTGGAATCACCAGTTATTCCACATATCTTCCACCACTTATTATAATTAATAAGCTTATATATTAAATTATTATAAATCAATAATCTAGGTATTGTTAGAAACTTGGAGTGTTTTGGAAACATTAATAGCAAGTGTTAACTGTTAACTGTGTTTAGCTGTGTAATAAACATGCATCCCTCTGGATGTGAATGCCAGGACTAACTGTAGCAATTGTATACTCAGCATATGCATGTAAGTTAAAATGTCTGTGCTTAATTATTTAGAGCAAAGTCACCCTTGCTGATAAGAGTTTGCGGGACATCCAGCAGAAACTGGGGAAACTGAAAGTGGAAGAGGAAAGTTTAGCAGGAGCAGGACGAAAACTGAAAGAAGAGGCCAAGCTTAAGAGTAAAGCTCAGAAGAGCCAGGAAGTAAGATACAATACTGATCTTAATTCTGATATGTAAATATTTTTACATTTAGATTCAAGTAAGAGAATGTCTATCAAGTTAGGCTGTAATATCGACTTATATTGATTTTTCAGGTGGTGTACTTCCGTGCTGAGAATAAACTGAAACAATTAGAAAAGGAACAATGTCTGCTTCTGGAACGAATTAACAGAATAAACAACAGGTGAGATGAATGATGGTGTGGTTTGCCCAAGCCCATGTTCAGTTTAGGATTCTCTGAATGGAATCCTCAGATTCCATTAGATGCTTCTCAAGTTGTCTTACACATAGGGTACTCTGGAAACACCAGTTATTGCACATATCTTTGGAATGTGGGCTTAGCTTGGAATTATTATAAATCACCAAACTAGGAATTATTATAAACTTGTGCTGTGAAAGAATCTTAAATAAAATTAACAGTAAGTGTTAAGTGTTAAGTGTGCCTGATAAACATGTATCCCTCTGGATGTGAAAGCCAGTGGTGGTAATGCCAGAATGATAGTGGTTAAGGTACTGGACGAAGGACCAGGAGGTCCAGGGATCATTCCTAGTACTGCCGGTTTGGTCCCTCTGGCAAGACCCTTTGCCATCAGTGATTTGGGTTGTATGTTTTGATCACATCGGTTGTAAGGAAAAAGAAAAAACCTGAAAATACCACTTTATCTTTTTAATGTTATTATAATTACTGTGTGTTTTCTGAATTACTGATGAATTCTTAACGTTTCTGTCTGTAATTGTAGAAAGAATCATGAGGCAGAGCACACACAGCGGAAGAAACATATATCTGCTCTTGAGAAGCAATTGGAGAAACTTGAGGTAGAGTCCAAAATTCTTAATCTGGAAATAAAGGACAAACAGCAGGCCCTTTTCAAAGGAAGAGAAGAATATGATAAGTTAAGGTAAACCCACATACATTCAACAATGATTTACTTAATTGTTTGGTCCAAGAAATATTTATATATGAAGCTACTTTTATACAGCTCTATTTAGGTCAAAGTACACCTACTTGATTGAACTTAATTACTGCAGCTCATGTTGAATATGATCAGAGGTCGACACAAGATCAGAGGTTAACACAACTATACTGCTCACAAAAATTAGAGGATACGTCAAAAGGAACTCTACCATAATGAAATATCCCCTAATTTTTATGACCAGAGTAGTTGAGCAGGGGCCAAAGGCCTGAAAAATAGATATAATCCGAGGTTGCTCAGTAATATAGTGGTGGGTTGCAGTGCTAAACCACCCTGGCTCATGTCCTGCTTCTGGCAAGGTGAGGGTTCATTGCGCTTTGAAGTTACATTTGGCTTCTTGTCAACCTTAGTTATTGACACCATAGGCATGGTTTCATAAGACCAGGCCAGATGCACTCTTTTTTAGCACAGAACAGGGCTTCTATTCATTATACACGAAGTAAGAAAACATAACCAGCAATACCATGTTTAAAACTTTGTGTCAACTGTGTGTAAATACAAGTGTCTTCGTAAGGGTTCTTATTTTTAAGCGCTGTTCCTGTTTGTGAATATTATTTATGGCTGCAATCCACTTTAGCATGGAGGAAAAAAACATCCAGGTATCTCTTGAGTCCAAACTGAAGAGGAAGAACCAACTGACAGCCAGCAAATCCAACAGACTTAGACGGTTTGGTGATCATATGCCAGAGCTGCTGGAGTCTATTAACAAAGCACATGCTCAGGGGCGCTTCAGTAAGAAACCAGTAGGACCAATAGGTAAATGATTTATATGTTTTGATTTCTGTTTGTGTTTTCTCATCATTTTCATTCATGCTGGTCAGGATTATGGGGTGTCCTGAGACTACTGTGTAATTCACTGGGCACAGACGGGTACGTATCCTGGATGGGATGTCAGTCCATCGTGGGCTGTTATATATGTTTGTCAGAATCTTTAATAAATATTTTGGTCAGTAAATTCAGTTATTTTTTTGGCTGTGCTATTCTAAGGCATTAACAGTGCACCTGTTGTAAGGTTTAGTTTTACTTTATTTACTTTATAAGCTTTATTTTATGTAAATTAAATAAGCTTTAAGGATTCATAATGTTTGACCTTCTGTGTCATTAGTGACAAAAAAAGATGAATGACGAATATAAGCTCCAATACAATGCATTTATTACTTTATAATAATCAATCATATTATTTTACTCATATCCTTTCATGTTCATTGCCACTTCTTTGATCTAGAGCTGCTGACAGTGAATTTAATGCACAATATTTACTTTATGGGGCTGTGTGAGTAGAAAAGGCCTGTGGTTGTCATACCATGTGGTAGGCATGTTTTCAACCTCAATCTGCTGGATACAGTTTTGATACGGACTATGTTTGCTGTGTTTTGCAAGATTTAAGCACCCCTGGTAAATTGAAATTTTCTAGCTGAAAATAAGCTGTATTTGTTTAAAAAAAACAAGCTGTAAAAACGTCTCTCTCTTCTCTCGATTTTTGTTCATTTCACAATATTTTGAATACTGAAATATGAAATGTTTCCAAACTGGTATATGTATGTAAGAGTCCGCTGTATTCACCATGTCTCTGTGGAGTTTGGCCAGCATTTTAGATGGCTTCCTCTCCTGAACACTATCTAGGCTATAATAATATAATAATGTAAAAATGAAAGTCATGTTATTTCTTTTTCCTTAGGTGCATGTATCAGTCTTAAGGACCCAAGTTTAGCTGTGGCTGTGGAAAGTTGCTTACGGGGTTTTATGAAAACCTTTTGCTGTGACAATTACAGGGATGAGAAGGTCTTACAGGAACTGATGTCTCCACTCTTTCCGAGAGGCAGCAGGCCTCAGATAATGGTCTGCCCTTTCACAGACCGAGTTTACAACGTTCAGTCCCGGTCAGTCAGCATCTCATTCTGTCCCTAAACATTTATAAATGTTGTTGGAGCTTTTAGCATTGAAACGTCAAATGAAGCCAGATTAATGAATTACTCACTCACTCACTCACTCACTAGCTTTGCTAAATCTAATTCCGTGTTGCTGTGAGCTGATTCTAACCAACTCTTATAAAACCATAACCTTTTGTGATTAAACAGACTGTTTAATTTTCCATAAATTGGTTTCAAACCTTGAATAATATTGAGGGCAGACTGTAAATGCTAATTGTTGTCTTTGTGCATTTTATGTTATTAGCGGCGTCTACCATCCAGAATTTCCATCCATTTTGGACTCGCTCATCATTGACAACCCTGTGATAACAAATTGTTTGATAGATATGAGGAGCATTGAATGCATTCTAATCATTCGAGTAAGTCGATTTGTGTTTCACAGATAGTTCTTAGTAAACTATTGGTTAAATCATTGATTATCTACTTTTTACTTTACTTTACTTTTACTTTAACATAAGATGAATCATAAATTATTTAACATAGGAAACTGCAGTTGCCAGGAGAGTCATGCAAACAGGAAGGCCCCCTAGAAATTGCCGCGAAGCCTTTACTGCAGAGGGAGACCAGGTTTACCCTAATCGCTATTACACCCCTGAAAATGAAGTTATAGTGAAATACCTTGGTGGAGACCCAGAGGCGGAAATTCGGTAAGTAACATTCTATTCCTACTATTTTATATTTATTTTAGAATTCAGATTAAAAGGTTGGGACAGCATGGAAAATGCAAATGAAAAAGCAATGTGCCTTACATTTACTTTGACTTTTATTTTATTACAGGCAGTATGAATCCAATCCATTTGAGTTTTTTTCTGACCAAATTCATTTCATTTGGTAATGCATAATACATACAATCCTGCATTTCAGGCATTTCATATTCCAAAGAAAAACTGTTTTTAGCAACAAGTGATAAAACCAGGGTCTGTCATGGTATGAAGCTGTGTCATTGCCCTTAGCAAAGGTCGTTTACGCTTCTGTGATGGCAGCATTAACGCAGAAAAGTACATTCAAGATTTTAGGGCAACATTCTGTCTTCAAGACGACATCTCATCCAGGGACATCCAACAAGATAATGCAAAATAAAATGCTGACACATTATAAAGGCAAGGCTGCAGAAAAATGGGGTGTGGCTACTGTACTGGCCTGCCAGCAATTTTGACCTGTCCCTAATAACGTGTGGAGAATTTTGAAAACAAAAAATGTAACGATCCCAGACAATGTTTTTACACACCCAGTTGCAAGGCTTGTTTGCAGGAATAATGGGACAAAATTACACCTAAAACACCTCATAGCATTTTATCTTCAGTGCCAAAATGTCTTATAAGTGTCATGAGAGGGTAACATTTTAGATCATGTTACAGGTCCCAGGATAAGCAGGAATAAAATGGCGTTATTATGACCAGAATAAACCTGAAATATCTCAGGTTCACACTGTCTGCAGTGAAATGAAGGTCAAAGCAAATATAAGAAACATTATAAAAATATTTTGTAAAAATATTTGCATTTAGCTGAGAATGTGGCTAAGGAAAAGCAGGACTGGGTCAGAGGCATGTGAGAAGTATGAGATTTAATCCAGAGTGCTGGAGTGGAGGTGGCAGGGTTGTCTTTATGGAATCAAATATCCAGATACATTGAACATTGTAGTTACTGTTGAGATGAAATGAGATACCAGTTATTAAAACAATTTGTGTCACACAGATTTCACCACAAAACAAACAAACAAAATCCTTTCCATCTATTTACAGCTTAATGTGTACAAAAAATGCAATACTGTACAATTGTGTGCATTCCTGCTGTAAACAATTTAAAATAACAGTTAAAGAGTCATGGATGCTTTGTGGATGCTCAATGTATTTCAGTTACCATTTAATAAACACTGGATATGTTAAACTGAATATTTGTTTGAGTGTGTGTAATATATGGTTTTGGCTCTATTTTGCAAAATGTGCAGTCTGGTGCAGTCAGAGGTGGAAAATCAACAGGCGCAGCTGTGCAGGTTTCAACTTCAGTTAGACTCGGTTAAGCAGGACGTTCACGGCATGGAGGAGAACCTGCGCAGTGCCATAATAGCATGCAAAAAAAATCAAGTAAGTTACTGAGGTGCCACAGCATTTCATTCATACCCTCGATTGAAATTCCAGCTTCCAAGTAAAGAACCTATATACAGTCGATTCCGGTTAATGGGACCACCGGTTAATGGGAGCAGCCGCTTATTTGGACCAAATCCTAAAGTACCGAATCAAATCCTATTAAATACGTGTAATTTTATTCGCTTATTTG